>JAOSBL010000211.1:2809475-2819851 GCA_027568915.1 Erythroxylum roraimae
TATATTTTAATTAATAATAATATTTTAATTAAATATAATGTAATTAAATAAATAATAATAATATTTTAATTAATTATGTTGTAATTAATTATAATATTTTAATTAATAATAGTGTAATTAATTATTTAATTGATTTCACCGTAAATTTGATTATTAAAATTAAAACTTTACTTATAAAGTTATTTGGCTCATAATTATACTTTTTTATCTATCCTCTGGATTATGAGAATAATGAAGAATTGCTCAAAACCAAGGAATGAAACTATCAAGTCTTTAATGATAGGTTCATACCAAACATAAATTTTTATTCCATACCCATGCTCCTTTTCCCATGCCCCAAACAAGCACACCCTAAAATTTTCATAGAATTTTACAAATGACTTTACCAAATATTCTTAAATCATAATTATCCGAATCCTTATAACTAACCATATTTTTAAAATCAAATAACTCAATATATAAATATAAAACTTAGTCGAGTGATTAAAATATTTATACAAAACTAAAATATACAACATTACTCAGTCTAATCCGAACAATTAACAAACATCTGAAAATTAATACTAATATTTTAATTACCAAATATTCTTAAATCATAATTATCCGAATCCTTCCCAAAATATAAATTCCAAAGAGATGTTCTCAAATACAAAAGTATTTTATATAGTACAATTGTTCAAATTGTCACGTAAAAAAATATACGCATCCACACAGCCTTATTCAAGTAATTTGGTGGCCCACTTAATCTCTTCTAAGTCAATCATATATACTGGAATTATTGCCAATCTCTCAATCTCCTAAAAGGAATAATAAAAAGAAGTGATCTGTCTCCTCGCAAAATTAACGATTGATATACCTCAATATACATAACAAAATATAAATACGAATATTCTAAGTTTTGGAATAACCGGTAAAGTTACTTTCAAGATATGTTTTCTTTAAAAAAAAAAAAAGAAAACATGAACATCTTGTAATTTATGTATGTAAATATTAATTATTAATTTAATTAATGACTAATTTAAAAATATATTTTACTGTGAAATAATTTATTAATAACAAAATATTGTTAATAATACGGTTTAAGATTATTCTTATATTGATTTTTAACTCAACTAATTAATGAACCAAATTCCGTATTTAAACTTAACTATTTACATTTCCTAATTTACTCCTTAATGTAACTTAAATTTTCCAAAATTACACTCTCCCCTCTTCTCCTATCTCCTCTTACATCCACATTTTCTCCATTTTCTTATCTCTTTTCACGACTTTAATTTGTCTCAAACAACTACATCACGCAAACTAATTATAAACTAGTGTAGGATTATCAAAAGTCACAAAAACTAGTTTCTAACAATTTTGAGTATATGTTAAGAGATTTCGGGGCTGTTAACCTCGACAATGTCCTCCCGATTTGTCGCAAAACAAAGTAAACCTCGACATTGTCCTCCCGATTTGTTGCAAAACAAAGTAAATGAAGAAACTTACGAGAGAATTGTCACTTCCAATAGAAAGAATGGTGTATTCAAACACAATTATCAGCTGGAAAATGGAAAGAAAGAAGAAGAAGAAGAAGAGCTAACTTCGTTGGAGTTCTCGTCATTTTCCAGCTCCTAGCCTTTTATACATGTTTAATAGTTTATGCGCTCGGCTGTTTTTATTTTGCGAGCTTTACAGAAACTAACCGCGACTTGTTGTACGATGAAGCAGGCGATTGATGGTGAAGCATTGGTGAGGCACAAGGCAATTGATGAGTGGTGGCATCCACCTATTACTTCTTCTAGAAAAGCAAAATGGTGGCATTCAGCTTTCCACAATGTCACTGCCACGGTTGGAGTTGGCGTCCTCAGTCTCCCACATGCCATGGCCAATCTTGGATGGTACGTTCCCTATCATATAATGGATGTGCTTAAGGTACTATAAAACCTGTCTCAATGTGAAAAGATTTTTACTTCAGGGGTCCTGGAGTGGTTGTGCTAGTTCTGTCATGGGTCATCACACTGTACACTCTATGGCAAATGGTTGAGATGCATGAAATGGTGCCTGGGAAGCGATTTGATAGGTATCATGAACTGGGTCAACATGCATTTGGTGAAAAGCTCGGGCTTTACATCGTGGTGCCTCAACAACTTATTGTTGAAGTTAGTGTCTGTATTGTTTATATGATCACCGGAGGCGAGTCACTGTGGCGGTTCCATCAGCTGGTGTGCGAGGACTGCAAAGACATCAAGTTAACATTTTTCATAATGATCTTTGCCTCTGCCCACTTCGTCCTCTCCCACCTCCCCAACTTCGACTCCATCGCCGGCATCTCTCTGACAGCTGCGATCATGTCCCTGTGGTTGACTCACAATACACACTATTCCAATCTTAAGAAAAAATTTGTGATTTTTAAGCCAAAATTGACCTCCAAATATATGCATTTATTGTGATGTAGTTACTCAACCATTGCCTGGTCAGCCCACCGGGGTGTTCTACCCAGTGCGCGATATGGGTACAAAGCTAAGACACCTGCAGGAACTGTCTTCAACTTCTTTACTGCCTTGGGAGATGTGGCTTTCGCGTATGCTGGTCACAATGTGATTTTGGAGGTTCAAGCGACATTGCCATCTACACCTGAGAAGCCATCAAAAGGACCTATGTGGAAAGGAGTAGTTGTAGCCTACACAGTTGTGGCCTTGTGCTATTTCCCTGTTGCTATAATGGGCTACCGGACGTACGGCAATGAAGTCAATGAGAACATACTTATCACGCTCGACGGGCCTGTCTGGCTTATTGCAATGGCTAACATCTTTGTTGTGATCCATGTTATTGGAGGCTACCAAGTATGTATCTGTCCAACTCTTTTAATATGATGGTTGCTCTTTTCCTTTTTAGATTCACCAACTAAGCTTCGATTTTTTTCTGTGCTACAGATGTATGCAATGCCCGTGTTTGACATGATAGAAACCTTGTTAGTGAAGAAGTTGAACTTCAAGCCCACTAGGTTGCTCCGTTTCTTTGTCCGTAATATTTATGTTGGTAAGTAAACTGCAGGGTTCAACATGACATTTCATCCATTGACAAGTCTGGAACTCATGTTTCTGTCCTCTAATTGCAGCATCGACAATGTTCGTTAGCATTACCTTCCCCTTCTTCGGTGGCCTTCTTGGATTTTTTGGTGGATTTTTCTTCGCCCCAACATCATACTTCGTAAGTCACTATGTTTTATGTTAACCATGCGAGACTTGTTACGTTAAGAAGAACATCTTGAACTTGTCTTACGCCTGACTCGGGTATGTTTTGTTTTGTTCTTCAGCTTCCTTGCGTGATATGGCTTGTCATCTACAAACCAAGGAAATTCAGCTTATCCTGGTGGACTAACTGGGTATGTTGTTCTAACTTATAAACACCATTTCCTTTTTCTTTTCTCTTTTATGCTTGCTTTCGATTTGATTTATCTGAAACCTTACGTGCGTGGTTTTATCCAATTGCAGATTTGCATCGTTATTGGCATTCTCTTGACGGTGATTGCCCCCATAGGAGGTCTCAGGCAAATCATTCTTCAAGCCAAGAACTACAAGTTCTATTCATCGGAACCAATCCCATAACAATATGTAACATGAAAAAAGAGAATCCTCAATCTTCATCTGCAGAGACTGAAACATAAGATTATATATAATATTGCAAACAACAAGAATTTATCATGTTTAATTGCTCTGATGTACAGAACAACCATTCGAATGTGATTAAGGTTTAGAAAGATGGATGTTTGTGTCAGATTATGTTGTCTGTTAAAAACAAATAAATCAAGTTTGAATCAGCTATGCGAGGATTTATTAATTGCAGTCGAAATCATGACGAAACAAGTGGAGAGAATGGCTCAACTTTCTTCTTCATTAAGCATTCCATTTTATTTGAGCAAAATTTTGATCCACTGCGAAGTTTGCTTGCCTGATTAAGACTCTAGTATTTTATTATTTTTTGTTTCCTATAAAAGTAATGTAATCAAAGCCTATGGTGTAGTATTCTATTTTGGGATAGAATTAATTAATTCTCCTCTTCTCCTGTGTCCCTCCCTGGTGTGAATGTGAGTGTTTTTTTATTTGGTATCAAATTGGTATCAGAACTAGTTAAATCCAGCTTCAGTTTTTAAAGCAATTTGTGAGAAAAAAGATTGTGTGTGTGTGTTCTTATACTTGTGAGAGAGTGGTTCATTTAAAAGGGAACGATGTCAAACAGTTATAATATTGTGTGATCAGGTTCCAAGTTAGATGGTAAAATTGATTATAATTGTTGGAAAATTTTAATGTCTACCCACCTCAAAGCTCATAATATTTGGAGCCTTGTTAATCTAGACTTATAAGAAGGAGTTGATATAAATGCCCAAAGGAAGGACCAGTTGGCGTTTCCCAAATTCACCAAGGAGTAGATTATTCAATTTTTGACAAAATTACTAATGCTAAAACTGCCAAAGAAGCATGAAGTATCTTTATGCTGGCTTGCAAAGGTATAGAGAAGGCTCAAAAATATAAATTGCAGTCCCTGTGTAGAGAATAAAAGAGATATGAAATGTCTAATTCAGAAATTGTTGAATAATATTTTTCTTGTGTTACCGATCTTGTCAACAAGATGAGGTTGTATGGAAAAGATATTTTAGATAGTAAGGTGGTGGAAAAAATTCTACGCGCCATGCCTATTAAATTTGACCATGTTGTGACTACAATACTAGAGTCATGTGATATGGAGACTATAACTATAGCAGAGTTACAGGGAAGTATTGAAAGTCATGTTAGCAGAATATTGGAGAAAACAGAAAAGACAAGAGAAGAAGCCTTAGAAGGCCCAGTGAATTTCAATAATGTTGCAAAATCTAATCAAAATACAGATGGTGGAGATGGTGGTTTTAATAATGGTGGAAGAGAAGATTTAAGAGGCAGAGGTATAGATAGTTTTAGAGGAAGAGGTCATGACAATTATTTTAACCATGGGAGAAACAACAATTCCAAAACATTTACTCAAGGAAGAGGAGGAAATAATTTTGAGCCTACCAGTCGAGGATGAGGATGAGGTAATCAATATCAAGACAGAAGTAATTTTAATATCTTTAATTGTGGAAGGGATAAACACAAAGCTACTTATTGTAGATCCATATCTTAGAACAATTATCAGGCTGATGTTGTAGAAAATCAGTACCAACATTTTGGTACTGATTTTGTTGGAATATATGTAACTCAACAAGATGATAGAATTTTTATGTCCTATAGAAAGTATGCGAATGATATTTTTGAAGAAATTTAAGATAGAGAATTCAAAATCAGCTCCTACCCTAATTGAAGAGAAATTGAAACAAGTAAAAGAAGATAAAGGAAGACCTATAAATTCAACTTACTACAAAAGTTTAATTGAAAGTCTGAGTTATTTAACTGCAACCAGACCAGATATAATTTTGGAGTTGAATTACTTGGCAGATTCATGGAGGAGCCTCGTACCTGTCATTTAGAAGGAGCAAAGAGAATTTTTCGATATATCAAAGGTACTTTAAATGAAGGAATTTTTTATGCAAATGTCAATTATATGAATTTTGTAAATGACATAGATAGTGATTAGGGTGGAGATATAGAAACAAGAAAAAACAAATCAGGGTATTTTTTCATCTTGGCATTGGTGCAATATCGTGGTCTTTAAGGAAATAACCTGTGGTTGCATTATCTATAGCTGAAGCAAAATACATTGCAGCCACTAGTTGTGCTACACAGGTAGTGTGGCTAAGAAGAATGCTTGAATTACTTTATCAAAAACAAGATGTTCCAATAAAATTATCATGTGATAATAAGTCCACAATAGTGCTATACAAAAATTCAGTTTTTTATGGACGATCCAAGCACATAGACAATTTGTTTCATAAAATTCGCGAGCTAGTGACTAAAAGGAAGTAGTAATTAATTATTGTCACACTGAAGAACAAGTTGTACATATTTTTACTAAACCATTGAAGTTTGAGTTGTTTCATAAACTAAAGAAATTGTCGGGGATAATAAAGTTCTACCAGCTTGATTCAAGGGAGACGATATTAGGAAAAATGAATAAATCAAGCTTGAATGAGTTGTGCAAGGAAAGGAGACAACAACATGCATCTTCATTAATTGTAGCCAAAATCATGATGAAGCAAGTGAAGAAAGAGGCGCAGCTTTCTTCTTCTTTAAACATTCCATTTGATTTGACCAAATTTTTGGTCCACCTGATTCTGTAGCATCTGTAGAATGTGATGCTTCACTTGAACAAGCACTAGCTCCTCCAAACAGTGATAACCTGAGCCTTGGCCATAACATACCCTTTTTCTCTTTTGTGACATTTTTTTAATACGATCACTAGGCTGCTCAGTTTAATTCTGTCTTGTTAAATTTTTTACTTTACAATTCTTGAATCAATTTTCAGTATTTACTTGCCGTGTTCATGTGTGTAGCGTTTATTTCTTTTTATTCTTTCATTTTCGTTCTCTTCGGTTGATTTTATTTGTAGGTTTTTATATAATCATTGATTTATTTTTGGTTTTTTATTCAATTTTCATTCTTGATCTATTCAAAATATACATGTGCTTTCATAAAATTTTAAAAATAAAAAAATCTCTTAAAGAGAAAGAAACATATTAGCATTAGATCGTTGGCACAGCTTCGGTGGGCAAAACAGCCCATTGGCACAGCTTCGGTGGAAAAAACAGCTCGTTAGGTACGGTCGCTAGGAACCTTTGTTAGGAAAAACACGTTGTTGGGAACCTTGACCATAGATTATCATAGAGGGGCTGGCATAGAAGTTAAAGTTTCTATTCATTTTTTTCATTTTCTTGCAAGTGACATTTTCATATAGTTTACCAATGTTGGCCCCCGTTTCCGAAGGCTAACATTCGGATTCATAAAAGCATGGAGGGCTCAATACTCACAACTTACCGATCAAAATTTGGGGAACTTCCACTTGAAATTTCAGACCGGCTTCTTCAGAACATTTGTTCCCCATTAACTAACGATTCTAACGCCACCAAAAACGCTCAATTTGGTTTAGAAATGAAGAAGTATTGGCCAAAACACTTTCTGCTCTTACAAAACCGGGACTGAAAACTATCATCAACTTCGCTTCAGAAATTGAAAGTCTTAGGGGCTAAATTGAAATCTGACTTCTTCAGAACATTTGTAGATCCATGTCTCTAGTTTAATTTGAAATGAAAATCAACTCAAATGGAGCTCCACAGAATAAAGAATAAATAAAAGTAAATAAAAAAAATTTGGGGCCCAACAACCAATGTCTAATATACTTGGAATTTAAGCGTTTTTTGTTACAAACAAATTCAACAACCATTAAGTCTTAATTTAAACTCTTGAAGTTGACTTTTAACAATGTCTCTATGAACGCTCAGCTGCCACAAGCCAGTTATCCCTGTGGTAACTTTTTTGACACCTTTAACTTCAAATTCCGAAGGTCTAAAGGTATGGAGGCTGAGTATGTTACTGTTTGTGAAGCAGCAAAAGAAGTAGCCTGGCTCTGACACAAGGTACTTATTCGATCAAATAAGTACATTAGATGTAATAGAATATTTTGTTGTATCTTGACTAATATCAATCAAACCCATTTCATGAATAAAATGTGACCAATTAACCAACTAATAATTATAAGTTTGCATTAAGACTCTAATGTATTATTATTTTTTGTTTCCAATAAAAGGAGTCTAACTGAAACCTATGGTGTGGTATTCTATTTTGGGATTGAATTATTTAATTCTCATCTTCTCTTCTTTTCCTCTCTTTCTTCTGTGTGCATGTGTATGTGTGTGTGAGAGAAAGGGTGTGTTTTGTCATTTGATATCATTGTATAAAGCCATTAATCACGACAAGAAAAGTAGAAATTAGCGACGGAAAAATAATCGTCGCTGATTTGTAATGGAAAACAGATATCCGTCTCTATAATCGTCGAAAATTTTTTTGTTTCGCGACGGTTCCAATATTCGTCACTAAAATTGGAGGAAAAACAGTCCATCCATTTTTAACGACGAAATTTAGGGATGGTAAATGTTTTGGTCGGTAACTGCTAGAAAATAGTGACAGAAATATCGACGAAAATTCAGTTTCCGTCACCAAACATGTTGGTAAAATGTTCGTTTAGTGTAGATAATAATATCCGTCGGTAATGTTGTCTGGAAATATTAGTTTAACGGCAGTAGCAATATCTGTCGTTAAATTCGACGGTCGACATGCTGAAGGCTTGAACGTTTTTAACTAAAACCAAACGGTGTCGTTTTTGTGAACTTAAAACGTTGAAACCTTGACCAACAAAACGACGTCGTTTGGTTAAAACCAAAGGACGTCGTTTAGGTATACGTAAGAGCGTTTATACTTCATCAACAAAACGACGTCTTTTGGGATTTATGGAAACAACGTCATTTTTCGACTGAAGGTTTAAACATTTATAACTTAACCAAAACGATGTCGTTTGGTAGTTTTATTAAAACACCAGTTGAACCCCTTTCCCGCCCCCCACCCTGCACCTGCTGCTTCGTCGTTCTTCCTCCTCCATCTGCCGCTTGTGTCTTCCATCGCTGTCGTGTGGAGCTGTGTGTTCGTTTTGGAGCTTGTGCATCTCTGGCGTCGTCTTCTCCGACGGATTTGGTCAAGGTATTGTCCTCTTCTCCGTCCTCTCCTATTTTTCGTGCTCACCTCCGTCCATGGTTGATTTTTTTGGTTGATTTGTTTTTTGTTTTTAGCTGCATTTATTTTGGTTGTTAATATTTACCGATGGGCTGTGTTATTGTTGGAGATTAATGGAAAAAGATTGGGATTTTGTCTTGAGTTAGGGATGAATTTACCGTGCATACCAAGTGTTTGATGAATTTACCATGTATACATTTCTCTAGATTTCATGTTATATTAAATTATTCAACTTCTTGCATTCTGTTTCTTTTAATAATTTTAATGAATTCAAAATTAAAACTGAGAATGCGTTAATTTTATGTAGAAATCTTTAAAACCCTAAACTAAGGTGAAATTCTATCAATTTTCTAATCCTTTAAACTAACGTGAGTTTGTTCAAGGTGAGTTTGTTCTTTTTTTTGTTTTGTTTTAATCTAATTAAAAAATAAATGATTATTGTTTCATATAAATTTACTCTAAAATTAATGTTCAACTTTACATTTGTTGTAAAACCGAATTCAAATGTGTATTTGTATCTAATTAAAAAAATGATGACAATAATAAATGAACATCAACTCAAACATTCAAGGTTGAGTCTTGTTATAACAAAAAAAGGTAATGACAATTTACAAAAAAAACTAATGACCGCACTTGTTTTATAAAGTCTATAATGTTGGCTTTATCAAAATTAAGATAACTTTAAAAGGAGATTGATTAAGTGATAAAAGTATTAAGCTACCAATGAAGCGATTTTCTATATCAATTTTATATTTTCAATGAGAAAAGAAGGAATGAAGTGATTTATTGTATTTAGCATAAACTATTAAGAAAAACTAGATTGAGATATTAAACTAAACAAAAAAAGTTTAGTTTAATATGATTATTGTTTCATATGAATTTACTCTAAAATTAATGTTTAGCTTTACATTTTTTGTAAAACCCAATTCAAATGTTTATTTGTATCTAATTAAAAAATGATACCAATAATAAATGAACATCAACTCAAACATTCAAGGTTGAGTCTTGTTATAACAAAAAAAAAGTAATGGCAATTTAGGAAAAAAAACTAATGACTACACTTGTTTTATAAAGTCTATAATGTTGGCTTTATCAAAATTAAGATAACTTTAAAAGGAGATTGATTAAGTGTTAGAGGTATTAAGCTACCAATGAAGCGATTTTCTATATCAATTTTATATTTTCAATGAAAAAAATAAGGGATGAAGTGATTTATTGTATTTAGCATAAACTATTAAGAAAAACTAGATTGAGATATTAAACTAAACAAAAAAAGTTTAGTTTAATATGATTAATGTTTCATATAAATTTACTCTAAAATTAATGTTCAACTTTACATTTGTTGTAAAACCCAATTCAAATGTGTATTTGTATCTAATTAAAAAATGATGACAATAATAAATGAACATCAACTCAAACATTCAAGGTTGAGTCTTGTTGTAACAAAAAAAAGTAATGGCAATTTACAAAAAAAAACTAATGACTGCACTTATTTTATAAAGTCTATAAAGTTGGCTTTATCAAAACTAAGATAACTTTAAAAGGACATTGATTAAGTGTTAGAACTATTAAGCTACCAATGAAGCAATTTTCTATATCAATTTTATATTTTCAATGAAAAAAGAAGGAATGAAGTGATTTATTGTATTTAGCATAAACTATTAAGAAAAACTAGATTGAGATATTAAACTAAACAAAAAA
>JAOSBL010000211.1:2838656-2851236 GCA_027568915.1 Erythroxylum roraimae
ACAAGGAATTAGCCAAAGGGATAGGTACCTCTATTTCACAAGGTTCCACTCTAACTTGTTTCTTTTGTTTCTCTTCGATATAGTCATCTAAAAGCTTTCTTAATGTAAACAAGGTATCATTGTCAAGATAATCAATGTCTATCTCAATCTCGTTGTCTCCAGCATCTGATCCACTAGAACCGTGTTTCCTCAAGTATTCAATGATATGTGCAGGCATTTCTCCCAACAAGGACTCCAGTTCCCTGCCTAAAGTATGTTTTTCATCATTTGTCATTATCCGCTTCACAGGCTCCACCGGTTCATCATGAAAAGAAGTTACTTTTCTCCTTTTAGATGGAGACATTATAACAATTCCCATCTCTTCATCTGGAGTTGACTTTTCCCTTAAAAATGGGGCTTCAACCTTTGGCAGCTTCTTCTCAATAGGTTTCCATCTCACTTCAAAAAATTTGTTTAGAGTACCAGCCATAAAGTGGACATCGTTCCCAGGTGGATTGTAAACCATGGCATTTTTGAAGGTAAGTCTCACATCATCATGAAATTCCAATGGAGTTGAGTACACACCCAAACCTATCTTCTTATTTATAGTTCCCAAATCCATTGGATGCTTTATAATTGTTGAATAATCTGGGATATTCAACTTGACCACATCAACTGGTGCATTGAATACCCAACCATATTGATGGGACATCAATCGCTTCAGCAATGTCTCGCATTGTTTCATTAACACTTTATTTATAGCACTGGATGATAAACCCTGTTCAGCATGGTCAGACTTTCCAGAAGCACTCCTACTCAATCCATGGACCAGATTCGAAGAATCAGCTCCCTTTCCCAGCACAGAGGAGGTCACCACTGATTTCCTCAAAGTTGCAGCTTGGGTCCCATTTGCTCCATTGTTGCAACTAGCGATGTCGCTAGAGGATGACACTGATACAGCATTTGTCCCCAGTAACTCAACTTTCTTTCTGAGTTTCTGAACCTGTTCAAGTTCCAATCTCAACTTCCGTATTAAGGTCTTTCTTTCAGAGTTTAAGATGTGTGATGGACAGAGTACTTGTTTGGGGATACTAAGTTTTCCTTGCTTAACAAAATTTGAATTGACACGATTCCTTGGTAAAGCACTAGAATTATCGGATGCAATCATGACTTCGTCAATCCTTCCAGAGCTACCAGAACGCTCCAACCCCTGCGATGTCTCTGAATTGCTTCGATAATACTCTCCAGGAAACTTCCCGCTCTTTGCAACCATCTATGCCAAAACTCTGTTCCTATACTTCCTTAGCTTCTGATGTGTACAAATAGAATTTTCCTGAAAAACAACTCTGCATGGATGAACAACAGCAACAAAATAATCCCCTCGTATAGCAAAGTAGTAAGATTTTAGATGTCTTTTCTGGAAAATTACACGAAAGAAGAGCAAATAGATGAGAACATACTATCTTCAACTACAAGTTTCGAAAATTTTCATTCCTAACAATTTCACAAGATTAAGTAATTCCAAAATTCACTTAATTTGGCTGATTAAGTTCTAACATCCTAAATGGTTTGGATAACAATATCAAAGAACAAAGGCTCAATGTTGATCGGCCCACCTGAAGAAACGATTTTTGTTTTTTCTAAACGAACAACCTTCACAAGAAATTATTAGAGACTTGAACCATATTGAAACATAATCCTCAATAACTTCAAATTTTACACTTCAAGGAAGTCCTTCAACAACATAGATTACTAAAACTATAACCTCTTGCATAGAGAAAAACCCATCATCACTAACAAAGCAACACAGAAGCCCCACTAACACCACAAACAATTTACCAGTTGGCTCTAAATTCAAAACTTTTCGCGGAAACCAGCTTCAATGACGACACGCAACCAAATCAGCAAAAGCAAACCCGAATCCACAGTTTTGAGCAAAATCAGAAACCCTAGACTGCCACCCCCAAGTTCAACCCAAAACCTAGAGAGAAAAACAGGAAGAACTTGAGCGGTTTAGGGAGAAGAAGAGAGCGACAGTCTGAGCTTACTTGAGCGAGTGTTCTTTGGTTCTAAAAGCCGGTGGCTCACGCTCGAAGCAATCTGAACCGTTGGCTAACTTTACGCGTATCTCCCGTGAATTGAATCACAGCTGTCAGTTATAAAAAATGTAATAATTTGATGGTTTAATTGGATAGAATGAGTTTGACTAATTATAATTAAGTTGCTTAATCATATGGGGACAAACACTAAACAACAAATTAAGAGAATTAATTAATTAATTAAACCATATAACAATTTCACAAACTGTCCATGCACTTCAAGTAGGCATGGTAATGTAAATCGAAGTTTGATAAATTTATTTTTTAAAATTATTTAAAAAGTTAAAATAATTTTTTTTATTTGAGACTGGATTAACTTCGAGTCGGATGAAGTCAGATCGAACATTTTTAACTATTTCTAATTTCAAACAATGTTTGATTTTAATATCTCAAAAATAAATCATTTATACAAGAATAGAATTAGTAATGCTTCGTTTTACTTCTTGAATTTTTGTAAATTTTAATTTATTCAATTTATTAATTTTAATTTAATAAGAAACAACTTGTCTTGTAGTTAAGGATAAGACTGGATATTATTGGACCTCTTTAAACCTCGCGTACCAGCAGAATTTCACTAAGTAGTAGTAGTTGTTGATGTTCTTATTAATTTTAAATTAATAGTATAATTATTATAATTAAAAATTAAATCTACAATTAATTAAATTAATTTTAAAATTTTAACTTTAATTTGGATGGAAACAAATTAAACTACCATTTTTAAGTAAGAGTCATATTCATCTTTTTTTCGTGACTATCCTCAATTTTTTAATAAATATTTTAAACTTAAATAATGTTAAAAGTGGTCTTCCAATTTAGTTTTATAATCCCCGCTGACCCTTCTGTTAATTTTCTCTTAGGCTTAACAATTGGGCCTGGCTTGATTCAACTAGGCCCAAAGTCAACTGACAGGCTTAGATTGGCTGAACATTTTTTTTTTTGTTTTTTACATGAAAGGAAAGAAAAACCAAAAAGATTACAGAACTAATCGAGGGAAATAAATCCCGAACATATCCTCTGAGAGGAATGAAAGGCATCCTATGGGTGTATTTTCCAAAATAGTGCGTCCTAGCTCAAACTGAGCGGCCAACTTAGCAAGCCAATCCGCACTCCGGTTGCCTTCTCTATGAATATGGTGGAGTAAAACGACTCAGCTCCAACTGAAGAGCTCATTGATGTCCAGTATAAGGAAATCGAGGGACATTGAACGTGTAGATGAGGACGTCAGAATATTTATTACTCCAATCGAATCCACTTCTAACACAATCCAGCGATATCTTAGACGCCATGCAAGTTTTAGACCAGATAGGACTCCCTAGAGTTCGGCAGAAATAGGGGAGCACCTTCTGATATTGTGCACAAATTCGCCTAGCCAGGCCCCTAACTGTCATAAAAAAAGCCACCTGCAGTAGCCTGAAAGGAAGAGTATATACATGCGCCATCTGTATTTAATTTAACTCATCCAAAAGGAGGTTTGCTCCAACCTATCAACTATTTCGTCCGCAGCCGATTGCTCGTATTGGCTCTTCCTTGCCGTTCGTTTTAAAACTTTTTCAAAAATAATATTGTTAGGTCAGGTTGAGCCTGAGCCTAGTCGGACCACTATCACCATTATTTTACGTTAGTTAGTAGGATTACGGACACCGACTGTCCATATGGACCCGTCATATTAACAAATGGACCTAAAAATTCAACTCAAACCTGTAAATTTCTAGCTCACCTTCTTAATGGCCGATTGTTATTTGGATCCGTGCTTGCATCTCCTGTCTTAATCTCAAATCGTGAGACATTATAATTAGTTTTTTAAGAAATATTGATAGATATAAAAATTATAATATGATGGGATTGATATGATTTAATTTAAATAAAATCGTTTATAGATTGTGTTTACTTATCCATCAATTAAAAAACGTATTTCATAATTTTTTAGTTTTCTTTCCATATTATTTTCTAGTTTATTATCTTTTTTTATCTTACTAGTAGAACTTAAGGCTTTGTTTGATACTCTATAATAAAGGAATTAAAATTAAAAAAAAGTATGAATGGTGATGAATAGTGAGAATAAGAGTAAGAATAAATTAATGATTATGCATATTTCGTTTGTATTTAATATCAAATATTAGGAATAATAATGAAAAACTTCTTACTTATATTTAGTTATTATATAATTTATTTTATAAATAATTATTCAAAATATTTTGCACTTTATAAATAAATAATTACAATTATTTATCAATAATTTATAAAATTATTAATTTTGAAATAATTATGAATAATTTTTTGATAAGAAAAACTAGTTACTTGATATAGCATCAAAGAAACAAAATAAAATAATTGCTAAAGAAATTAAATACAAAATATTGTAATATGTGGATTTCATAATAATATTTTGATAAGAATCAATTTCTTGAATATCTTTATAATATTATAATAATAAACTCACATATTACATATTTCTTTTTCTTGATATTTGATTTCAGCTTATATTTATATTCCTTTTGGGAATAAAAGTCCAAGATTATTTAAAATTCATTATAGTTTTATTATCTCCTATTTTGACTATTCATAATAACCAAACAAGCAAAAGTTGGAAAATCAAGGTTACATCCTCATTTTTACCTCTTTTATCATTTCTTACTGAACAAGACCTAAATATATATTTGAATGACCTTTACTGCCTTAAGTAATTAACTTAATAACAATGAGAATATGATTATTCAATATAATTACATTAAGGATATTGGATAAGGACCTGTGCCCTTATCTTCCATCTCTTACTCACATATGATGGGACTAAACAATTAGAATTTTATAGCTTTCATACTTGTCCAATAACATACTTGACCAACATACAACAATAGCACATTGTCGTGCATTTGTAATCCATGTGTGCACAAAGACGAAAAACACGTATTTGAAAACTATTTCTAACAAATATTTATTCTCCCCTTTTTTTTTTGATAAAATATACAAATCTTGTGTTTTTATTTTGATATTTTCGAGTTCATGAAAATAATGTTTATAAATTGGATATGTTAAAATGTCGAATTCATGATTTCGAATTATATTTATACAAAGGACAAATAAAAAGAAAGTGAAAAAAATCCTAGAACAAAAAGAAGAAGACAAAAGAAAAGAAAACGTTGGATGGAAACAGTCGAAGCCTAGGATAGCATTCTATTTGTCCAAATAATAAGAGAGTGTATTTTATTAGCCCATTCAAGGAATATATGGCATCTCGATTAATGAATTAATCCTTAAGGCTTTGTTTGGTTGGCGAAAAAATAAAGTAAATTTAGAATATGACTTTTTAGAAAATAAATTTATGGAAAGTAAAGATATTCACATGTTTGGATACTTATAATAATTCTAATAGAAAAGTTAGGTGTTAGGTGGATTCTTATTATAGCGTTTGATATGCAACAGTATTTCATAGAATGTAACTTAATTTTGATTTGTGTTTTCAATTATATCCCTACAAATCGAATAAAAATTGAAATCATTAAATAAGGAAAATATATGAACCTGAAGATTATGGATTGAAACTTTTGAGTAAAAATATTCAAAATTCTATTAACGAGAGAACAATAAGAATAGTTGAAGACAGTATTATGAATACCTATTTGTATCAAATCAAAACCGTTACGAAATAAAAGGTAGGTTGTACCGGGTTTAAATACCGGTCAGTATCAACCTGTTTCGGATAGTACCGGTCGATATTCAAAATACCGGCCAAATATCGATCGATATCATAAATTTTAAAAAATATAAGGGCTTTTTCGCAAAAATTTTCTTAAAATTTCCTGCCCTCCCTCTTATCTCTCCTTTCCACTTTTTTTCAAATAATTAGTTATTTTATTTATTTCAACTTTTATAATTATTGTGAATTTTTAATTTTTGTTTTTAAAATAATAACAAATATTTTTATTACTAATAATAATTATAAATTAAATAAAACTTAAAATAAATTTTTTTTATTTAAATTTATTTTAATGTTTTATACAATATTTATTAATAAAGTATTAATAAAAATAATTTATTTTTAAAATAAATAATTTAAAATTTATTTTTATAAACTAATATTTATTTTTATATATTAGTAATTATTAAATCAAAATTTATTTAAAATTTATATATTTAAAAATATATTTTAAATTTAATTATATTTATTAATAATTATTAAATTATAAATTAAATTAAAATTGTGATTATTATTTATTATTATGATTTTTGGAGATAGGGTTAAAAGCATACAGTACAACTGTATGATATGACAATGGACTATTTTGTAATTTAAAAAAAATTAGGAACTATTTCATAAATTTAAAAAATTACCCGAAATGGTACTCGATATTAACCGGTACCGGTATAATACTGTACCAGAATCCAATCCGGTACCAAGTTCAGTACGGTATTCGTAGCATTGGTTAAAGAGGAGGTAGGGTTTTATAAAAGAGTTGTCGTAGAGTTGGAAGAGAAAGATGAGTTAAATTGGCTAGTGTATTTTTTAGATTAAATTCCTGAAAAAAAAAAAGTAATTTAAATACCAATGGGGTGTTAGGATTTAGAATCCAAGTAAAGTGCTACTACTTTTGTTAGATTGAAAAAGTTTTTACTTTCATGACTACTCAAAAAAATGAACCAAATGTGATAATATAAATTTTAGGAAAAAGATTACTTTCCCAAGCAAGAATTCATGTTAACAAAACAAGGCCTCGGTATTAACCGATACCAATACAGTAATATTCCCTAGATTATTTAAAACATCAACCATCTTCTCATTCTACTTTGTATTTGTACTGCAATTATTTAAAACATCAACCATCGTCTCATTCTACTTTGTATTTGTACTGCCACCTATACAGAAAGTAGACCTTTTTAAGTACATCTCAATGCAAACTAGGATTTATGATATTTCTCGTTTCTTAATTCTTTAAATCAAATTAACTTACCTTTTTAAAATGTTTCACTTTATCAAATCAGTTATGTGTTTATGACTTATGGTTTTATGATTTTCGTCAAACAAAAAAACTACTAGCCGTTCCCTATCAGAGGCATCACACAAAGATTGTTCATAACGTAAAATAGAAATTTTTTTTTGACGAAATAACAAGAATATCAACGATAAAGAAAGGCAAAGAACTAACTCAAGCCAACAGACTTACTCAATACACCCAGATCCTACGAGCCTTTCCCTATCAGAGGCATCACACAAAGATTGTTCATAACGTAAAATAGCACTTAAACAAGAAGGGATTGCCAATAAGACGGCTTATTTCCTAGCGAGAGTAGCCTTATTACATGCAAACTTCCATCAATGGGATACTATCCCTTCTTGTTTAAGTGCTATTTTACGTTTCGAACAATCTTATTATGATGACTCTGATAGAGAAAGGCTCGTAGGATCTGAGTTGGGTGTATTGGGTAAGCCTGTTGGCTTGGGTTAGTTCTTTGCCATTCTTTATTGTTGATATTCTTGTTATTTCGTCCCAAAAAGAAAAAAGATAACAATCATTAACTCAATTATCTAAAATTAGAATCCCAGTGAAAAGGGCATTCTTATATGAGACACATATAATCTTAAAAGATTCTCACCCAAAATAAGTTGATAATATGACTTATATTATACTTATTAGTTGAAAATGCACATATCGTATGATTTATGTATTATAGTGTTGACTCTCTATTATTAGAATGTGCATCTTTCCTTAGATACTATAACATACCTAATTTTTAACTCTGAGTTCACTTATTCGCTCATTTAATTAATCCACCTTCATAACTCACATCTATCATATTAGGACATATAGAGGGGACATATCATTCCATTAAGTTATGTCATTACTAATAAATCCTTACATTTTTTAATATACTTCATATCAACGTAAGTGTCTTACTCCTCTAAGCTCTTATTCATCACCTGGATAATTTTTTAAACAGCTTGTCTCATCTCCAGTCCTACAAAGTAACGAAGACGGTCACCTGTATAAGAAGGAATCTAGTATCTGTTTGACTTACCTTTTGTATCTATAACTGAATGTTCAATACTCATTATAACATTCAAATTGTTACAAAGGAGGCCTTGGGACATACATTGTGTTTTCCAGAGTAAGTTGTATCAGGGAACATCTAGCAAGGAAAAGTTTGTAGTAAGATTGGTTGGTAAGGTACCATTCGGGTTTAGACCATGAGACATAATCTTTAGAGAGTGTTTGGGAGGCTCGGAAAGTAGTCCACGAAGGAATGAAAACCTCAAAAACCAATAGACCCTGTAACATTAGGGCTGTCTGTAACACCATAAGACATTCATCTAATGGTGCATTCATAAAATTTATACTGATTTCGTTCTACTGAAGTTTAAATTGAAATTGAAGTTTTTATTACAACCATTTTCTTGAAACCAATTCAAACATAAAAACAATATTCTATACACTTGAATAATATGTTGAAATGTACGTATTATAATTTGAGCATATCATTAAAGCCAAACACTTAAAAGAGTACAAATTTTTTTCCCTTTTTTTTGTTTCCCACGAGGTGTTTTAGGAGGGTTCCAACAATGGGAAAGCACCTTTAAGCCATCCACACTCAGATTAATCTCCGCTCGAATCGGGTAGGTCCCTTGCAGGAGCCAAAGCTCTGGCCCCAAGTTTTATACGGCTGCATACATGAGGGCAGTTCGAACCTACGACCTCACTTAAGCCAGGAGAGTCCCTTAACAACTCACCTGCGCCTTAGGATTACAAAAATTTTTCCATTTGAATCATTGTACATTATCCAAGTCAATTAAATAAAATATAGACAACCAATTTAGGAATTAACAAAGGAGAACAAATCAAATAAACAAATCTAACTGATGAAAAATATCCTTTAAATAAATATTTAAATCTTTGAAAATGAATTTATAAAGGAGAATAAATTAAAAAACATTTATGAATAAGTTTATATTAAATTCGTACAAGTTAAATTCTAAATCCTTTTGGCATAAATTAAAATTTCTTTTAGTCAATATTAATTAACTAATTAATTACCAATAAGTTAAATAAACCTTACTCTGCATTTAGAATAAACCAACTTATCCTTATCTCCAAACATAATCAATTATAGCTTTAAGTTTTATTTTCACTAACTAAACACCTCTCTAACCACCTCTTTAAAAAAAAATACACAACAGCCACCATTCCACTTTGTTTATCGCCGTCGACACGGAGGGTGGCAATGGATTTCGAAAACATTGCCACTGTCGTTGTTCCAAAACTTTCTTCATTCGTATGCTTCGGTTACTAATAACGTCTATAATGCTCATAACGTTCCCTTTTACTTTTCTCTTTGTTTGTTTGAATGGTCTTATGTTAGTAAAATTTTTGTCTTTTATTATAAGAAATCAATTAACTATTTGACTGTCATTTTAAAAAGAACTTTATTTGAAAGAATTTTATACAGTTCTGTTTGGTAGCATAAAAATAAAAGCACTTTTAATTTTAATTATATTTTATTTTATAATAAAAATTATTTATGCATATAAATATTATTTAAAGTAAAATAAATTAATTATTATATAATTTTAAACCATATAAAATATAAATAAAAATATATCTTTAACCAAATCTTTTATATGGATTATAAGATAAGTAAAACAAATATTAAAAATAAATATTAAAACATATAAAAAAGTCAAATAATAATATATAATTTCTAAAATAAACGTCAAGATGAGTTTGTAAATATTGTGAGCATTATGTATAAAACATAAGGATAAAAGAGACTAAAAAATAAGCTCATTTAATGATCTGAAAAAGCTTTTTTTATAAGTTTCAAATTTGAGCTTTTTAAAAAGCTATATTTTAGCTGCTAAAAAAGTTATATATACTAAAAAAGTACTTTTTTATTTTATAACAAAATACTTATTTTTTAAAAAAAAACTTTTGCAGTGAAAAAAAATACTTATTCACTCTCCAAAAGCTCAACAAAACAGACACTCAATTCCTTGAGTCAATTTTACGAAATAGTTTCTGCACATCTGCTCCTTCACCTCACTCCACCGTTAAGCGTCTTCTCATTTTCTCTAAATAAGACACCTCCACAAAAAAAGCATCTTTATGCACATATCTTCTTTTCTTGTCTATTCTGCTTTGTTTGGTCGGAGATAGATCCTACTTTATCCTTTAGTGTGTACTAAAACCTGTGAAAAAGAAGTTAATCCTAAAGTTAAATTTCATTGTCCTATTGAAATTTAATTTAAGGTAGTAATTTTGCAACCATTTTTAGATAAGTTGTTTCAATTTAATTATTACTATTATTTTCGCTAACAAACATAACCATCACACGGATGATTTGGTTAGATAAATTAGAGGGGAAGGAAACTCAGGCACCACGCTTACAAAATTTGACGAGGGTATGTGAATATGGTAACTAATCTTCAACGATTGTAAAGAAAGATCATAGGAATTTAACATCATAAGTACACGCATCACCATATATTATTAAGTTTGTACATAGCTCCTGCCATACATATGATGTACTCAAGAAGACGATTAAAAGTATTAAGTTATATTTACTATATAAAGACTTACGAGACTTGGAAGCACTCGTTTCTCTTTGATTACCAATTACCAGCTATTCCCCCTGCAGTAAGCAACAATGAAAATTAAGGAAAAATAATTAATTAATTCAATAATATAAAGATAAAAGGGAGATAATTTATTGTAAATGTGAACTTTAGATAATTTTGGATTCCAAAAAATCAAGGTAATTTCCCAATTCTTAATGTTGTCTGCAATAGGATATATTATATAGCATAAGTTTAATTATTAGTTTCTTCAACAACAAAAACAACAATTCCATAAAAATCTCGCTAATATATAAAATCAAAAAATATTTAGACCCTGTTTGACAATCAGCTGATTGAATCAACTGTTAGCTGATTCTATCAACTGATTTGACCAGCAGACCAAACATCTTTAATAACATCAGCTGTTTATTAAAGATATTTGGTAAAATTAGATATTTAGGATTAACTGGTTATATATTAAATGACCAATGAGGACATAACTTAAAAAAATTATAAGAACATGAATATTATTTCGTTGAATATTTTTATAAGATTTTAAATTTTAGATATTTAATTTTTCATAAAATAAATTTATAACTCTAATAAAAAATAGGATATATAATAAACAACAACAACAACAACAATAATAATAATAATAATTCTAAAAAAACTGAAAAACTGAAACGTGTATATAGTAGACCAAAACGCAACAGTCCATTAGCTAAACAACAACAACGTGAATTAAGTGGTGAGCATAACAGCCAAAACACAGCACAACAAGGAAGAAAACGTTGGCAGAAAACATGTGAGTTAAACGGGAACAATATGCATGACTCAGCTAAATAATTCGTCACATCAAGCAACAGTTGATTAAGGGTAGCCGATAGGTTGAAACACTACTCTCAAGTAGCTTTTCAAAAAATAGTTGATTGGGTTGAATCAATCAATCCAACCAACTTCTAACTAAACAAGTTTAACATAATCTAACAACTAATACTCTTTAATCAACTGAAATATAGCTTAAAGCTATTTATCAAACATCCTCTTAATAGTACATAACCTCACACTCAATTAATAGAAAGATTGTTTCCATCAAAAACTTACCGGTTTCTCGGTATCTTCCATTATGTTGAAACATGCATTACTTCCTTACAATGTTCACTGTTTCAGGCTGAGTAGATCCATTAATGTCCAGGACTCGATTTTCTATGCCCTGGGAGCTAGCTACCTAGGTTTTGATTTTAGCTTTATAAAAGCAAGCTTTAATACTAGAATTAGCTCACACTTTTGCTTTTAAACATAAATGCTACTTTACTCGAATTGTTATTAAACTCGACAATTATTCCACCAACTACTTTTCAACGTCTAAACCATGCTGCAAAAGTAAAGGAAAGTCAGGTTCAATTTGTAAGAATTCATATGGGTCCCGTCATATTAACAAATGGACCTATAAAACAAAAGTTAGGTTCAATTTGTAAGAATTCATGTTGATTGCATGCAATATATTATTTTAAAATATTCTTAAGATATTCATGTTGATTGCATGCAAATATGTAATGGAATTGTGGAATTGCATATGGGATTTGTGTAAAATTTCTCACATTCAAAACGAGACATGAGATTGAAGAGGTACGTAATTAATAATCGACATCTAATTAAGTATATTTACGTGTTTTAATAGAATATAAATTTATTCTTACACTAACTTAGTCTTTAATTATAATTGATAGTGTCAACATAATACTTCAAAAACAATAAGGATAAATCGTATCATCCATTGTAGAGATTGTGAATAAAGAGTGACTCTTTAAATTTTCTTAGATCTATACCAAAAGTTCATATTTACATTCGAAATATTTTTCTTTTTGAAGCAATTATGTGTGTGTGTATATATATATATATATATATATATATATATATTCATAAAATAAATCTTGAAAAACTTATCTATTAA
>JAOSBL010000211.1:2911822-2928337 GCA_027568915.1 Erythroxylum roraimae
GGTGCTATCAAAATATATTTTCTATCAAGATAGAAAGCTGCAAAAGGGAAAAGAAGACAACTGCTCTTCATGTTATCTTTTTTCCCCAATCCACAGAAATCAGAAAGGTCTCTCCTCAACTCCCCACCCCAGTGCTCCAACTCTAAAGAAGAAGAAGAAGAAGAAGTAGAAGAATGAAACCTTCAAGCTCAACTATCTGATATACTAAGAACAAAAACTTGCCCAAGTAATGATTCACAAGCTTATAGACCAAAGAGCGAAGCATAACTTTAGCAACAACCTTATTTACAGAAAAAGAAAAAGCTTTGGAAACAACCCTCTGAAAGCTAAGCCAATTCCAATATGCTCTTCCGAGGAAATGAACTTTTTCTAGACATACAACCAAAACAAGAGTACCAGGCAATACACTTTTCCTAGAATAAAACGATCCTTTACAATAAACCAAAAACCAAAGTAATGGTAATAGAACGAAGCACCTTGAAATGGAGAACCCCTCTGAATGGATATACAACCCTCGAGGTTGAAGAGGAAAATGTGGTGAAAGCCTCCATTTTTTCGCATGACGAGACCTGAACACTAAAACTATTTTTCGTGTCGTGTTTGATAAAGACACCGACGAGGAAGGAGAAAAAGTGTTTGGTGTCGGATATCTAGCAATTTAACGGAGTTAAAAATTAATAAAGGAAATATTAATTAATTAATTTTGGTAATTATTAACAGAAATTTGGATTTTTTTTGGTTGGGGTTTCTAAGCATTAGAAAACCCCATAAACCCCAGAAGAACGCAAGCACCACCAAAAGACCTCGTTAAAACCCTACAAAACTGAGGCCGAAGTGTCCAAGTCAGAACATAGACAAAGACGGAGTAAAGCAAAGATCAATGGCCGTGTACCTGAGACGCGTGATCCCTTCACAAAGCTCAGTTCTTGCTCTTCTTCTGCGAAGCTCTAGTAACGGTATCATCCAAAGACGCAGCGTTTCTCAAGCCTTGTTCTCTCGGGATCTCCTCTGCATCTATGAGACCCGTAAAGCTCCGGTATTAACTAGCTTCGATTTCCTTGGAGATTCTCGCCGTGGCTTCGCTAAAGGGAAAAAGTCGAGTATTTTTCAAACTTTTAATGGGATTTATTCTGTTTTGTTGTAGAATTTATGATTAGATGCTAATGAAGAGGAAACTGGAGGCCTTTTCTATGTTTTAGTTCTTAAGGTGCTTGTTGTTATGCAAAATTACGTCTTTTTGTCATTCTTTCCAGTTGGTGGGTTTTGTATGTGATAATGCAGTGTGTTCGGTTGAATTTTCTTTGTAGGATTTGATATGACATTACACCTAGCATATGCTCTGATTTGTGGATTAATTATATGAATTTGTACTCGTTCTAGAACGTTAAGTACTATATTGATGTAGTACTTATCGGAATCCATTCTCTTAGATTAGTCCTTGGAAGACAGCTCAAATAGATTGATGTAGTTATGGATCATGGTATTAGGGAAAAGTTACCGTCCTCCTTTCTTTTTTTTTCCCCCCTGTTTGCCAATAATACGTGAATTTGAAGTAAGGACTCTTAGGTAAGTTTGGGGTTACTAATGTTTATGAAATCAGAAGTGTATGCATGATGAACATTACCAGTTTTCCATTGGCAGCGAAATTCTGATTTATATTTCTGTACTAGAGGATGATTCTGGTGTGAGTATAGTTGAAGTTGTGGATATTGGACCTTCCGTTAAGGCAAGTGCTTCCTCTCAGATGGATGCAGCAGTGGTTGCATTGTCTCGAGAATTAGCAAAACTGAGAACTGGAAGAGCATCGGCAGGTCAGAAATTAGTGTCATCTTTATCTTATTTAACTAATTTTTTGCCAACAATCTTGGGATGTTCATGCATCGTATGGTTTTACAGGAATGCTTGACCACATTATAGTTGAAACAAATGGCGTAAAGCTCCCTTTGAATCGTTTAGCTGTTGTCTCAGTTATGGATCCTAAAACCTTATCTGTAAATCCATACGATCCAAATGTAATTACCTAAACCATCTGCTGTCCTTCAAGATTGTATGATATTCATGCTCGTAATCATCAGATATTCTTGAATAGCTATCATTTATGCCAACCTTATTCTTCCATTAGTAATGAAATCAATCTTCGGTTATGCTATAATTATTAGATTTACTAAGATACAGCTATAGACTAGTGTGGGGGGTTAGAAATTTCCAATATTGTTGTTTATTATTTAGTATTTCTTGTTTCTCATTTTTATTACTTTTGGCAGACTGTGAAGGAAATAGAAAAAGCCATTGTTGCATCTCCTTTGGGGATAAATCCTACTGTTGACAGTGAACGTTTGATTGCTTCTATACCTCCGTAAGTATTCTTACTTTGCTCGTTTATGCTTGTTTAAATGAGGTTTTCATTGCTATCCCCCGTAAATGTTTTTGAAATCGATATGTCAGGAATCTATGAACTTTTGGTAGCATTCAGGAGTTTAATGTTATAATAACAGACATGCATGTATGTGCAAAACTGAGATCCTGTGAATTCAAAAACTGATACTGTACATGTCCTATTGAATTACCAGGTTAACCAAGGAGCATATGCAGGTGAGCTGGTGATTGATGGTGTCCTTTTATCTACTAATCCATGTTTCTTGCTTTACTTATTAATTGTGTTTCTGCTTCAAAACTTCACTACTGGAAATTCATGTTAGGCTGTGTGTAAAGTGGTTACCAAGTCTTGTGAAGATGTCAAACAAAGCATAAGAAGGGCTCGCCAGAAGGTATGACAATTGAGCTATATTTTGCTCTTCACATTTTTCTGATAATTATATTTCTCATCTTACCCGTGATACGACGGAAATTATAGACTATCCGGATCTCAAAGTTCTTTCATATCATCCTGTAAAACATGAAATACTTCATGAACATTAATGAAAATGAAGACCATCTGGACCTTAAACACAATGGCTAAGGCAATAGTACCTTTAAAATACCATTTCATGCTCTGATATTTAAGAATCTCAAAGGATTATTATTATTATTATTTCTTTTTTTTTTTGGCTTTTCAGGCACTGGATACAATTAAAAAAGCAGGTTCTAGTTTTCCAAAGGATGAAGCCAAAAGGCTGGAGAAAGAGGTTGACTTTGTAGCTCTATTTTGCTTATGTCCCCCATTTTTAAAAGCTTTAGATGATCTGTAAAATTTTCTACTTTCCATTCTGTTTCTCAGGTTGAGGAGTTGACGAAAAAGTTCACCAAATCAGCAGAAGATATATGTAAAGCAAAAGAGAAGGAAATTACTTCAGGCTGACTTATTGATTATAGAGCATTTGTTGTCTGAAGTATCACATCAGTTCTTAGATATTTAGCAATTGCATTTTGATACGAGAGCAGTCATTGGTTCATAATGAAAGGTCATAAAAGTTGCATTTACAGCTACTGTAGATCAAAATCTTTACAATGAAACCTTTAAGTTCAACCTACTTCAAGGTGAAGTACTCAGCTGAGGATCTAATCTAATACCTAAAGTTCTAGACATCCAAGTTCTTGTTTAGCCCTCTTATTTACCACAAATGGCCTCCTTTGTCACAAGTCTTACGCCTCTGACCCAAAGCTCGGCCATTTCAGAGCCACCATTACAGACGAAGTGCAGCTCCTTGTTCTTGGTAGTTAAAACCCGAAACAACCCTGGTAAGTCTCCATCACCACTCTTCTTTCTGTTCCTCTGAAAGGCAACGCTTGGACCTACCTCTGCCTTGAGGCATACAACATTTCTCTTGCTTGATGTACCCCAACTTAGTACTCCAGCATCTGCAACCATTACTATTTGCTTCTCATGAGGAGATCCCTTTCCACCTTTGGTGTGCTTCTGTACATGAGAACCACACAACACCAACTTGCGAGCAAGCTCGTCGAGTATTACTGGTTCTGCATCATTTCCTACACCATTACTCTTTCTTGTAAGGGAGAGAGCAGTTTCACCTCTAGCATTCTTGAATTCGCATTCAGCTCCATGGAAAATCAAAAGCTCACACGTGGCCTTGTGGCCTTCTCTTGCTGCCAACATTAGAGGAGTGTATCCATTGCCATCGGCAGCATTGACATCATAATCTCTTCTTGTCAATAATTTGACAGCATGCAAGTCTCCCCGACGAGCTGCGCAATGTAATGCATAGAATCCTGCTGCATTGTGGTTGCCCCTTTCAAGAGCAAATTCAAGCATTACATTCTCGAACATGTCACGGTTTTGGTTTAATTCAGACAAGTCCATTGCAGTGTCGCCAGCTTTGTTGCGTAATTTTACATTAGCACCTGCATGCACCAGCAAGCGGAACACATTAACATGACCCTTTAAAGCAGCAAACATGACAGCTGAAAAACCATTGTCATCCTGGTGATCAAGATCAATCTCTGCCGATGTAAGCAGTGCAGTTGAGGCCTCCATATCACCTGCTTGAGCTGCAATTATTAGAGGAGAAAAAACAGATACGTTGTTGGATTTGGGAATCTTTCCAGTCCTTATAACATCAAGAACTGCTTGTTGAAAGCCTAGGGTCCACCGACTTGATACAGCAAGAGAACTTGCAGATTGGCCAGCGGTATTAACTAAACCAAAATCAGCACCCGCCATAGCTAGGACTCTAATACATTCCCCATGCTTGTGTTTAGCAGAAATCATTAAAGCTGTATCACCAGAATCAGTCCTTGAGTCTAGGTCGCAACCTGAATCAATCAGGCATTGAAGAACTGTTGGTAAGCCCAGACGGGCAGCCATTTGTATTGGCCGATACTCAGTTTTTGATGTCTTGATGGGACTCTCCACATCGCCGCCAGAGCTCAAAAGCACCTTCACAGCTCCAGCATTGCCACAAAGAATGGCATGGTGGAGAAGAGTTCTTCCATAGTGAGGAGTGTTGGGTGACAGGCGTTGCAGAAAGATTTGCAAAATGGTGCCGGTAACTTCAAAAAACTCCACTGCACACCAGGTGATGGAATAGGGCTCAGCTAACCCAGCACCTACACGGAACTCTTCTCCTGTATATGTGTCCCATGACCAAGTTCCCAATCTCACGTCAGCATCTATTCTGGCACCAGCCTGTTCAAACCATTAATCACACAATTGTTTTACAGTCATTCAACAGAAATATGCATTTATAAAGGAAAAATAACAAAGATGAAAAGGAACTACTAAATTGGAATCAACTAAAGAAACAAATTTTAGTGCCAATGTAATTTGTCATCCACCGCGACAGACATATCACCTGTATCTTTCTTTTAAGTATTTATGGACAAGATTCTTATGCAACAACTGGATTTGATCATCAACTATTCAACAGACTCACAAAGACAGTATGCACTAAAAGTATTTTGCTTCATCGTCACAGTATGCAATAAAAGTACTTTGCTTCATCATCATCCATAAATGAATTACTTCTTACTCTTGAAAGACCGCTATACTAAATCAATTAAACATAGTCGCATATTCATAAGACACCAATAACTGATAGCAAAAGAGATAAATGTCAGGCACTTGACTATCCTTCTACACAATCAACATAGCATGGATGGAAAAGTACCTTAAGCAGTATACATACAACACCAACTTGCCTGCTAACTACAGCAGCAACAAGAGCAGTACAGTCTACATTGGTGTGTAGAGAAGGCTTAGAGGATAATAGCAGCGGTCTATCAGTTGCGTTGACGTCCACACCACACTGCCATTAAATGAGATCAACCATTTCAAAATAGGACAAATAATCAGTTTATTTGGAACTCTGGAAGATCCGGTTTTACTTGAATAGATATAATGAATTTAGCGTGCAGCAGACTTCTCCTAAAATGTATTGGAAGGAATAAACTTTACTCTGAGAAGAATGCACGAGTTGGGGAACTTAGCGCTTCATATAGGAAATGCTTCGGGAAAATGGGGTAAAAGGGCATGACTGGGAGATGAAATATTACTTTTATGAGAGTTTCCACCACATCTACAAATCCTCTGGAGGATGCTGTGACGAGAGCATGAACAGCAACATGCGGCGAGACCAAATCAGCGCCTATGAGCAACTCCGCTGACCTAGCCTGTCCATAACAACTCGCTTCCAGCAAAGCATCCTCACAAGCAGGTTGAGATGCCCCAGCTTTGATTAAGATCTCCAGTATCTCTTGGTGGCCCTCCCTCACAGCTGCAGTTGTCGCGAATCCTCTAAAGAGTTTCTGGTTCACGTCAGCTCCAACACTCTACGATCAAAAAAGTCAAAATCTTTCATTACTCCGTGAGAAGAGTGAAGATATTCCATAAGTTGACTTCACGCTGACTACAATACTTTTGTCCTCATGTTTGCTTAACATCTTTTTCATAGCTTAACAAGAAAAGCCACAGGAGATTATGGAAGCAAATAGCTCCGTGGCCAGATACAGACAAAGATTGGGGAACATCACCGACGTGCTAGACAAAGATGTAAGGAAGCTCTCATCAAGCAGCCAATCAACTATCTTCATTTATATTTTTTGACGTAGAGGGGATGTATCATGCACTTTAGGTTCCCACCACTGGCTACAAATACAACTCCACAGGGGCCCCTAGAAGACCATGCATGATTAAAGGCTCTTACTTCCATATCGTGTCCTCAAGAACACCATATACGGGGATGTGTTAGAAGTTAAAACCAAATATTTTTAAGAAGCATACAGGGTAACAGGGCTTATGCTAAAATACCGAAACATTTTGCCAGGGTTGCTCACGCACATTGACCGCGTCAACATTACCACAAAAAGATAATGCATATTATGTGCATGACACACCAAAAAATCACATATATGATTAACAGGATAAATTATTACACACGAAAAGTTTTGCCGACAACTAAATAAATTGCTAGATATCAGCCTAACGTAAAGGCAGACTTAATCGCAGAGAACTGGAATCTGATTCGTACCCAGAATTTAGAGAGTTAAAAAGAGTAAAGATATGAATGGGAAACAGCTCCAAATTTTGACGAGAAATCCGGTCATTAAAGTTGGACGGGGACATAAATGCCAAGAAAATTGCGATTTTGATTTTGAACTCAATGGCAATATATAGGAATTAGGATTTAACTCCGAGAATTAGACCCCAGATGCTGAAAAGTGAAAACTTTACCCCACAAGAGGGACCACCGGTCCACCAGGTTCAAATCCTCCTACATGCATACATTTTCAAATCCTATGTTCCAAAAAGCTGAAGATTTTTCAAATTTTACTGATTTCGAATTCATCCAATCACAGCGAAAGGGAAACGAATCATTACTGATTTCGAATTCATCCAACCACAGCAAAAGGGAAACGAATCAACCAAAGTGGACAAAAAGAAGCGTCTGTTCTGCAATCCTTAATTCTCTTTCACATGATTTGATAAGATAAACGAATGAAAGAACACAGATGGCACGCATTTGAACTGAAACCAGATACAGCAAATGAGACTCCCACGGCAAAAGTCGAATTCGAGAGGCCTTATCTTTACTTTGTTGTTTTCTTATCTTTTCTCAACAATGAAACGGGAAAAGAATGGCCATTTGCAGGTGCGAAAAAGCCAGGAAAGTTAGTTCGAAAAGAACCCTACGAATCCAAAATTTCACGGAACAAAGTCAATGAAAATTAGTAACTCGAAAATAAAACAGTTTCTAAAATTTTAAAACCGCAACTTAATCAATATAAGCAAGCACCAAAGTAAAGCTTGAAAAACCAGCGTAAATAACGATGTAAGTCGAACAGTTCAAATCTTTGCGAGACGATTGCATTACCAGCAGTCTCTTGACGAGAGCCACGTTTCCGGCGTGCACAGCGAGAAAAAGAGCAGTTACGTCGGTTTTGAACTCCTCGAAATCGAAGCGAACTTCGGTGGGCAACTCATCGCGCAAAACGACCTCGCTCTTCTTGCTCTTCAAGCACACAGCTCCGACGAAGTTGACGTCGACGAAAGGATCCGCTATACACTCGAGAGCGGAGTCGAGATCGCCGGCGATGATAGCATCGAGAAGGCGTTGGGAGACTTCGGCCTCGTAGTCGAAAGGAACCACCTGCTTTACGGAGAACACCGTCATTGGGTAGCGATTGTGGTGAACAACAAACACTCGCTTTCACTCTATGATTATCTTTTTTCTTCTTCTTCTTCTGCTTCTTCTTCTTCCTCCCTTTTTTTCCCTTTAGAGAGAAAGGAAGTGAGTGCCAGGGGACAGTGTGCAGAGCTTGCGATTTATTTATAGAAGGAGACTTATTTTGTAATCTTTTTTTTTAATTCTTTCATTAAAATACCAAGCCTGTGTGCTATTAAGTTTTTTTTTTAACGAAATTTTTTAAGAGGGTCTCAAATATAAAAAAATACTTTTAAGTTATTGACACTCAGACTAATCCCCGCTCAAATTAGATATGTCTTTTGCGGAAGGTAAAGCTTTAACCTCAAGTTTTAAACGACTACATACATGAGGGTGATTCAAACTCGTGACTTCACTTAAACTAAAAAAATCCCTTATCAACTCACTGTACCTTCAGGTTATTAAGTTTATTTTTTAAAATTTTACTCTAACTTCATTGTTGAATTATTCAGTACACATCGCTACCTGCTTTATAAGGGTCCATGAGCTTATGACTTTTGGTTATAAAGGAATAATTTGTATCAATTACTTCAAGACTCTCTTAAAGTAAAACTTGAACATTTTAAGTAAAATTAAAATTAAAAATTACTCTAAATTATCTAAGGGGGTGTTTGGTAAATAGCTTATCAACTGGTCTTAAATTTATTGACTAAAAGTTAGCTTTTTGACCACCTTAAAAAGTTATTATGTGTTTGATTAATGATTTATTGTTTAGCTTATTTAACCCCAATAACCTGATTCTAAAAATTTCATAAGAGGAGCTTTTGAAGTTAGCTGTTTGCCTAATGATAGTGTTGTCCTCCACTTTATTCTCTACTTTTGCTTTTTGTATTTTCGAAATTGATTTTTTTTTTGTACAATTATATCGTGAAGTTTGGAAGAATATAATAAAGGGGTTAATTAAACGTTTTAATCTTTATTTATTTTGTAATATTAGTTTACATGTAAAAATACCATAATATTAAATTTTTGAACATAAAAAGTCACATCAAATTAATATTTTTAGTATATAACCACTATATATCACATTTATGTCATACTATAATTATAAATATTTTTAATTTATTAAATAATAAAATTTATACATAGTATATGAAAAATACTAATATGATGTAGCTCGCTGTATTATTCATATTAATAAAGAATTTAATGTTGAATTATTATTATTATTATTATTATTACATTTTTATTAAAATTATAAACTTATTTTTTATAAAATTAAATATTCAAATCTAAATTCTTATAAAAATATTCAACAAAATATTAAAAAATATAATATTTATGACTTCATAAATTATTTTATACTTACCTAAAATAATATTTAATATTAACCGATACTAATATAATATTCTATCATAACCTAATCTAATATTAAATTCGGTTTTCGCAACATTGGAAATGTACTGTACTACTCGCAGAGAGTTTTGTTGCATGATACTGACGAGTCAGTGATGCGACACAGTCTTGCTTATCCAAATTGTTGTTGTCGTTGACAGGGTCAAAAGGCTGGTTAAATTTCTACTCTTTCTCGTCTTTTACCGATTGAACCAGAGATAGATACCTCCTGCATTCCTACATCTTGCTCTCAATATGAGAAGCTACTGCTTTACTACTATCTCAAAAGAAGTACTATCCTGCTCTTTTTGACCAACTTCAACTACTGAGCTACTTGCACCCTAAAAAAAGGTTTTTTAATTCATCAATTAAAATATATTGTTTATAAATATTAATTAAACTCAAATTCTTTATTCAAATAATTTATTTATAAATTATTACATTGTTTATTTGGTTTTTAAATTTTTTAAAATTATAGAGGATATTATTTTTAATTATATATTAAGTAATGGTATGGAAGAATTGATGATGTTAAATATTTTTAAAGAGTTTTTTAAATTGCTCGAAGGAGATATAATAAATGGTATAATTGGTTTAACCGTAAAAATTTTGAATCGTTCAAATTATCTTAATTGTTATTATAATAAAAATCAATCGATTGATTAATTAATTAATTAATATTCAGAAATTAACTTATTGTATAAATTAATTAATTTTTATCTGATAATCTCATTCTTTAATTAAATTTAAGGTAAGAATAGTCTCCTCCTTCCATCTTATTTTAAAATTTATTTAATTTTTACTATAATTTAATACTAAATAAAACTCTTATTTTATCCATATAATATTGATATATAATAAATAAGTAAATTTACTGTCACCACTTTTTAACGGACGAGACAATGGAACATGTGATTGGTGTGGAATGGGAACACTGGAAGTGGAAACTGTTTAATGTTGTTCACAAATCGGGATCGAAGGATATCTGGATGGACCCCGCCAAATGTTGATATGAGTGTACAGCTGGATGTACCAGAGTTTAATCCCAGCTGTGAATCTCAATGGATTTTCTAGGCCCCGTAAGTCTAAGAAGCACTTTTTGTCGTATTTGGTACTTTGGACATACACTGCAAGTCCATAGTCGGCAATGTGTATGGAATATATATTGCTAGCTGCGACCCTAAGTAAGTAGACCTTTGTAAACTAAACCCAAGTGGTGGTAGGACTAATTAAATTAACCAAGAAATATATTTTGGTAATTAATGCATAAATCACTTTGGTTTATTATTATATTTGTTGAATTATGTGAAGGAATTGGTTGGAGAAATATTGAGTTTTATGAAAGTTTAATTTTGAGCATAAAGAATTACACTTTTTTGTTGAAACACAGGAATTCGCAATTGTTATCTTTTAGATGTGCACTGGATAAATTTCTTGATTGACGCAAAATCCTGCAAATCACGTTAATTAGGTACTCTATACTAGGCAAGTCTGTACGATAAGCTCGATAGAGAGAGCGTAAATAGGAGAAATCGAACACAAGACCTTTTAGCCGTATACTCCTTCACTCTACCAACTCGACTACCTCTGAGAGGCAAATCACACTTACTCAAACAAGATAACGTAAGAAGTGACAACAAATTGAATCAAATAAGAATTTTAGTTCGGAAATGAAATAATTGTAATTGAGTTTGAGTATTAGCTCAAGATGGAATCTAATTAAAATTAAATACTTAAGTCTAATTTCACGTCTGATTAATTTAATTTTATTAGTTGATTTTAGATCAATTTATCTTAATTTTGATGGAATGTTAAAATGTAATTAAGTTTTATTAAATTTGACTAAGTGTGATTATTCCTCTTCGGACCCTCGTTAATCTTCTTATCTTGCTTCTATTTTTCTTTTACTCCTTAACTCTCTTTCTTATGCTTTTATGGATTAATTGTATCTATTTCTATTATTAGTTTAAGTTTTTAACTTTTTATTGACAAGTATTTATCAATATTTTCAAAACTGAACGGGAAGTGAAACTAGTAAAATAAAAGATTTAAGATTTAAAAGGTTCAACTGATACCAGACTGTTATAAAATTTGTTAAATATTGAATAAATTAGAAAATTTTGAAAAAGATTGTTCTAACTTATCAAAAAAGTTTAATTAAAAAATTATTAAATAAAAATTAATTAATTAATTTTTATTTAAAAATTATTAGTTTAATTATGAAAATTAATAAACTGATTAATTTTTAACAATAAAATTTATTAAACTAGATCAAACTAAATATTAAAAACTGAACGAATTTAAAGTTTTAGTTGCAAAGTCAATCGAACCGGTTCAATTTTTAAAACTTTAGTATTTATCAAAACACATGCAGTAACACATTTTATACATGACATATGGTCCATTGAAATGCAAGAAAACGACAAAAACCATGTAGACCGCAAGAAAATTGTTATAAAATACACCGCCCCAATTAATTTTAAAGAGAAGATGATTATATAATAATACATGCATGCATGCCTATATGTATAGCTAATGAATTATATATGAAGCGATGAACAAATCCTTCTCAGAACAAGCAAATACGAGCTGCCTATAATTCTTAATTTGTTCTGAAAGTTCATTAAATGGCACTTACTCTATTTCTTTTGACTAGATCTGGTGGTGTTTATAAAAGAAACAAAGGTAGTAGCTAGGAGTGGATGAGGGTCAACACTAGTAACATGCAAGGTAAAAAGAGAGGAGGAGGACGACGATCGAGGTCCCTACACGTGATGGGGAAGTCTTGGCTCTCGGGACTAATTAATGATGTTAGGTGTGATCTGAAAGAGTACTGTTTGATTAATATGCTTCAGTATTCCCTTTTTTTCCATCGAAGGTGATGCGGTGAAGTGAAAGTCGTTAAGTTGTGATTGTCACCGGAGGTGGAGGGCCGAGAGCAGCGGTGGGTACTGGTGGGACACCGCAGATCATTAAGTTGTAAGTGGTAACCGTCTTTAATGGGGGGCGTTTGGCCATGCATCTTTTATGGTCCTACGTACGGTGTTGTTAGTTCTCATGTCAGCTTCTACTCCGAAGGGACGAATGTACGGATATGATGTTAGTTGGCTACTAACACTTGCATGGCATTGCCATTTCCTACTATACATAAAAGACCCATCACACTATGCCTCAGATCGATTCATGTACTTGTTGTATAGATTCGATGAAATGAATACTTGGCATTGGTGCGAATTAGGAATCGAAGAAGAGAACTTTTGACATTGGCATATGAATCAGGAATGATAAATCAATTTCGATTACTCAGATTTAACTAAAGTTGATGATCAAAAGTATGAATTAATTAAATTAAAATTAAAATTCTGAGTTATTTAATTTAATTTGAACTATTTAAAATAATATGATCAAAATGTTAAAAAAAATATTATTCAAGTTTTAAACAACATTTTAATAATTACACCAAAAGTTAAATCGATAAGATTAGATGTTTGAGGTTTAAAATGTGCAACTGATATTAAACTATCGTAAAAATAATTAAAGATCGAATAAAATATAAGAATTTAAAAAATAGTTAAAGAAGAATATTTTTATGTATCGAAAATTTTAAAGTTTAATTAAAAAAGATATTGTAAATAAAAATTAATCGATTTATTTTAAACTATAGAAATTGTTTAATTTAATAAAATTAGCTAATTAATTAATAAATTGATCGATATTTGATAAAAAAGATTATTAAACTAAATAAAACTACAAAATTAAAAACTGAACAAAAAATTAATCTGTTCAAAGTTTTCACTATTTAATCAGTCAAATCGATTCAATTTTTTTAAAAAAATTGTTTTTAATAAAAAAATTGAGTCGGGTCTTGCCAACCTTAATATAAATTTCATGAAATTAGGGATGACAATTGAACTTGATCCTTGTCAGGAGTTGATCAAGGTTCAGGTATAATTTTTTTGAAAATTTTGCCTCAATTTCAGGTTCAAACTATCAAAGTCTTATCATTGTAAATAAGATGATATCATTTTTTATTTTTAATTTTAAAAAAAGTTCAAAATCGGGTTGTCTCAAGTTTGATGCAACTCATGCTTGAGCTCGATTAGGCTTCGGGCTAAGATCAAGCTCCACCAGTAACATGGGCTTGAGTCGGGATCAATAATTAGGCCTGATCTATTATCATCCCTATTCCTGCTGGAGCCATTATGTGCGTGCCTTTTTCTTAACACAGATTATCTTCACTTAAACAATCAAAGATTATAAATTAGAGAAGGCGTGTTAGATCAGGAATCAGGATACTTAAAAGCAAATACCCTTTCAAATTTCGAAATCCAAAACAACTAAATCATTATAGCTTTGAATCCCTTGGGCGCCAAGTCTGAGTTCTTTGCTTATAAGGTCTATTAATTTAATTAGTATCTTTTGGCTTACTTTGTCAATGTCATCAAGTCACCAATTTGGTTACATCCACCAAGTTTAAATTGCCAATTATTATTATTATTCAATTTTTTTTACAAATATATTAAAATAATTTTTAAATCATAATTATTTTTCTGAAAATAATATTTTTTCATAAATAGTTAGAACCTGTGATTAAAAAACTAAATCGGTTCTAGTAGCTTAATTGTGAAAATCTTGAATATACTATTTTTTCGGTTCAATTTACTTTAACAACCATTAATTTTAGTTTATAAAAATCAATTAGTAATTAATTTCATTTAATAATCTTCTTTTTTAATTAAACTTTAAATTAAGGACATTTTTTTCAATCTTATTTAAAATTCTTCACTTGTATCTAATATTTAATTAGTTTTATGACGAACTGATACCAGTTGAATATTTTATTTTACTGGTTTAACTTTAGGTCCGATTTTTAAAACATTAATAAGGAGGACTAACTTTGTAACTTTATGTAGGCAATCCTCGAAAGCTTAACTTAAAAGTTATGAAACAAACTCCAAATTTGGAGGAAACTAATCAATCATTACTAAAGAGTCTTATGATTTGATTCAGTTGGAAGATTCAGGTTCAAGTATGCTTACAAAAGAATAACTGAATAGATAATTAGGTTTCAAGATTAGTCTTGTGGGAAACCTAAGTTGGATATCGAAGTTGTTGATTTTGCTTTGAATGAATGCAACTTTTAGTGAAAGAATGGGTATTAGAAATTAGTTAGAGTGCTGTTTTATTATAATTAAGCAATGATTGATGAGGGGAAACTCGCGTGTGAATTAAAAGTGTCGTTAGTAGTTAGTAGGGACTTAAGAGTGGAAACAATCCAAAGATTCAAAAGTAGAAATGAAAATGTGTTGTATCTAAGATTAAAAATACAAAATGAGGTCCTTTTTATACATCGACGTCATTTTCCTTATAGTTGTTAAGTTTCAGATCGGACATATGGGTAGAGTGCAGAGTTCACTAACAAGAATTGGGTTTGAGTCAACCATTATCCAAATAACTAGTTGGATAGTTGTTCCTTACCACTTATAAACTCTTTAACATTTTCATGTTTAGTCAATATGGAATATTCTAACACTCCCCCTCAAGTGCAACTGGCACTGGACATCCAGTTGTCACTTGAAATATACGCAGTGGTAACCGGACTGGGCTGCTGGGACTGGGCATCCAGACGAACAACCAGGAAATTAATAATCCGGACCAAACCTGTTCGGATACTATATTAAATTTTTAATATGCACAGAGTGTAGAGTCTACTAACAAGAATTGGGTTTGGGTCAACCATTGTCTAAATAACTAGAACTATTTATTTAGATAGTCGACTCTTACCATTTATAAACCCTTAAACATTTTCATGTTTAATCAATATGAGATACTCTAACGAGTAACAAGCTTGCCTAAACTCAAGATAGACTTGAGGCTTGATTAAATCAGCCTTGACTAGTTTACTATTCATAGATAAAAAACAGATATGACTGAATTCGAATATTAAAAATCTTAATTTGGGTGTAGGTCTTGCGTGAAACCTACTTATGTCTTATAGACTGTAGATTTCACTAAGATTAAATATATAATTTTAATTTTAAAAATTTAATTCAATGTCGTTTTATTTAAAAATTTTGAGTTTTAAATAAGCCAAATTGTACAATTTGATTTATGAAAATTTTAAAATGAAAATCCAAATCAAAGCTTAAAACTCGATAAATTTGAATTAACCCTGATAACTTCTGACCGACTCATTGACTCCGAATTTGACTCAAGTCGGTAAGTTTTGTGAAGCCTATTCACAATTTAATTATTTTACTGTTGAAAAATATATTAAAAAAGAAATGTTTCTACATAAGAATAAGAGCATAGCCTGATGTATTAAAATTTTAAATTGAAATGCAATATACTTAAATACATATAAATCACTCAAAATCACTTTTTTTCTTTATTAAAACTTTATTTTCAAGATCCGACATTCAATACTAAATAAACTAAAAAGGAATATAAATTGTGGATTGAGAAATAAAGGATTATCTAATTATTCCTCATTTTTTCAAATTTTGTGATATAAATATGTATAAATAAAATTGATGTAACTAAGGTTCATATATTGGAACATGTAGAGCAAGCTCTTCAACCATTCAGTGCCAGTTTGGATGGGTTTTGGAGATGTCAATAAGCAATTTTCTCCGCCACAAAAGCTTTTTTTAAGAAAAATGGGTGTTTGACTGTAAAATAAAAAAGAACTTCTTTAATAGATATGATTTTTTTTTACAGCCAAAATACAACTTTTTAAGAACGTCAAATTTGGAACTTCTCAAATGGCCTTTTCGGATAGATTTTTTAGATCAATTAATGAACTTATTTTTTAGTCCCTTTTGTCCTTATGTTTTACACATAATTCTCATAATACCTACAAACTCATCTTCACTTTTATTTTAAGATTTATATAATATTATTTGACTTTTTATATATGTTTTAATATTTATTTTTTATTAGTTTTATTTATGTTATAATCAATATAAAATATTTGGTTAAATATATTTTCATTTATGTTTCATATGATTTAAAATTATATAATAATTAATATATTGTGCTTTGTATATTATTTAATATATTT
>JAOSBL010000211.1:2928437-2949947 GCA_027568915.1 Erythroxylum roraimae
ACTTGAATGGTGTTGCTTATCAACTGGCTAGAGCATCCATTAGATACTCCCCTTTTGTTTCTTGGGAGGTTGTTTCGAATGTTATCATCCAATTCTTCATTTGATTAATGAAATGGTTCTTTTCCTTCAAAAAAAAAAAATCATTAGCAACTAAGAAAGCATTTCATACACTTGAAGGTTTCACCAATAATGAAAATTTTAGGCCTTTAATATCTTTAGACTTTTTAGGCCTAACCTTTAGTAGGCCTTGTTTATGGTCAGGCTTATTGTCATTTCTATGTGTAACCGACTAGTTTCATAAGTATATTGACAATTGATATAAACTATTATCACAAATTATATGTAGGATTAAAAATTAAAAAAATTTAATTAATTTTTAATACTCTAATTAAACAATTTATATTCATAAATTAAGATTGATGTTTAGCTACATATCATAACTATCTAAATATTATGAATGTCAAAGTGGTTTTTGACTAATCCTTATATATATATGATATTTTTTATATAATTAAATCATTTCATTATATAATGTTCTAATTAGACGAAAAATGGAATTAATGTCTATTCTGTTTGACTCTAATAGTACTAATTCTCCAATATTGCTCTGGAAAGGTGAAGAATTCAAATTATAATGTATTGTTTTCAGGTTATGAATTAGTAGGAAGTCTAGATTAGTTTATCCGCAAATTGAGTTTGTTGCTTGAAATTGTGTTACTGGTAAAATGTTCCTCATATGACCGTCTTGGTTGTAGTCATGATTTAGGCTTGATATTGTGGTTTGTATGATTATGGGAAACATTTGTAGGGCTCCTTATGCTTACTTGTAAGGTTGTCTTCTGGTTGGATAAGAGATTGCAGCTTGGGCAATCTCTAGATTATACATAACTTCTATTTATTTATGAACTTTATTGATTTACCCAAAAAAAAAAATTCTCCAATATTAGTAATCGTCCCCTTTAATGATGTTTGAAAACCATGTTGAAAGTATCGTTCCACCTTGATCAAAGATTTCTCAAATCAATACTAATTGAGAATAAAGAAACAATCTCTTTAATTAGAGTGATAAATCATATATTGATTACTTAACTACATCTTTGTAGTTTATATTATATTTAATGATTACTAATTAAGTTACCAATGACTAAAACAAATCATAATTAGTATTAAAACATAACAATCTCTATATAAGATGTTTTAAAATTTTCAAGTAAAATAATCACTTATACAATCATCATAATAAAAATTTATATCAACACATATACAATATTCTATATGGAATTCTCAAATTAGTCCAGTTTAGTAAATTTGTTTTGTAATAAGCACTCATACGTTTGTTTATCTTTATACATCAATTTATGAAATCAAATACTTCCTTTAGAAGAAAGACATAACATATGCTTTTTTTTTTTCACTCTATCGATATCTAATCTTAATAAAATAATTACTAAAAATAAATTAGGGATAATGCATTTAAGAATATCATAGTATAATCTTATCATAATTTCATTTACAAATTATGCTTATTCCATGAATTTTGTCTTATATGTTAGTTAATTAAATAAACATATATAAAATAAAGAATATTTTTAATTAGTTATGTTACAAATATATAATTAACCAATTGAGTATAGGTTATAAATCAATGCTAAATATCAGGGTCAAACGAAATTGCCACTTCTTTTTTAAATTGAAAATTAGGACAACATAAGTTAAGTTAGTATTTATTCATTAAATTTAAACATAATATCCAGTTGTTTAGAGAATAAAAGTTAAAACTAATAAGATTTAGTACCTATTTGGGTGAGCTTTTGGAGGATGAATAAGTGTTTTTTTCACAGCAAAAGATTTTTTAAGAAAAATAAGTGTTTGACTGTAAAATAAAAATTCACTTTTTTAGTAGATATAGCTTTTTTGACAGCTAAAATACAGCTTTTTTAAGAAGCTCAAATTTGGAGCTTATAAAAAAGTACTTTTTTAGATAGATTTCAAATCAATTAATGAGCCTATTTTTGGTCCCTTCCGTCCTTATGTTTTACACATAATTCCCACAATTATCACAAATATATCTTCACGTTTATTTAGAGATTTATATAATATTATTTGACTTTTTTTATATGTTTTGATATTTATTTTTGATATTAGTTTTACTTATGTTATAATTCATATAAAAGATTTGGTTAGATATATTTTTATTTATATTTCATATGGTTTAAAATTATATAATAATTACTATATTGTGCTTTTTATATTATTTAATATATTTTAAATAATATTTATATGCATAAATAATTTTTATTACAAAATAAAATATAGTTAAAATTAAAAGTGCTTTTTATTTTTATGTTGTCAAACAGTCTACTGTATGAAGCTATTTCAAAAAAGCTCTTTTTAAATGATAGTCAAGCAGCCAACTGATTTCTTAGAAAAATTCTTCTTAAAAAATACCTACAGAAAAAAAAAAACTAATATAAGCCCATCCAAATATAAGCTCATTATTGTTCCAGAAATTTGCTTGACTTGCCTTTGAAGACGAGAGGAAGTAGAGCAACAGTGCCCTTTTTCATCTTGCTCTCTAAATACCTAGTTAAACAAGCACAGGAATTTTGTAACAGTAGAGGAGCAGATTCGGCCCAATTCAAAGTTAACAGGTCATACCCAATTTAACTGATTTTGGATTGGGCTCAGGCTTGGTGAAGCCGGACCATCACCACGCTCATTGCCTTAGTTAAGCAACGTTATCTTGTTGGCCCTGCGTACTTCTTTTGTTTAGCTTGGTTCCAAAGTGTTGTCTTCAACTCAATCCATCTTGGATCTTTCATCGGAGTCTTGTTAAAAAAATGCTGCAAGTTGCCGCCTGATGACAATGCCATATCTCCTGATCTAAAGATTAAGGCCAGCAACCTTGCACAACAAGAAAAAGCATTTCCATCACAAACAACATGATTCATGAGGAATCCCGAGCAAAAGCCCGAGTTTGGAAAGAATGTAACTTGAACGGAAAGATCTGGGAAGACATAGTTCATATAAGAGTAGACCATATATGGTGGGGTTTCGAATTAGGGTATTGTTTGCATAGACTCAGACTACTGAACGTGCCTGCATTTGACACACGACCAAAGCAGTAAAGTCCTGTACACCATCAATACTCAAACTGACAACTTCTTCTATCCAAAGGCATCTTCATATCTCTATACATGTGTGAGAGCTCCATTTACTACCGTCTTTATGCGACACCAAATACAATAGGCGGACATTGAAGAAGCTGTCAGCACAGGGGTTTATCTGAAATATAAAAAGGAGGTTTGATTGACGAAGACTTGTCAGGAACTCCTCATACACACAAACAGAAATTTCAAAGATTAGGTAAGCTTCCCAGTTGCAAAAGCGTGCAGGCCATGTGCTAGTGGTAAAGCAAAAAGATCCGTTTGTTGTTTAAACTATAGGATATGCTAATTAGGATTGACCCGTGAATAGTTTCGTCAATTTTTTAAAATTAAAAATATAAAATAACTTTTTTTAATTAAATTGGGACTGAACTATTTAGACTCAGGCCTACTAGAGACCTAACTCTTCTAAGTAAAACGATATCATTTTATTTAGAATAGTTAAGTTTCGTATCGTTTTTGGCCTATGCTTAGCCATGAACTGGCCTATTGAAAATAACTAAATCTGAGTTAATACTAAATTATTGTTTTTCTTAAATTTCACTTGTAGTTTAATTTTTTTAATTTTTGATTTTTTTTATTTTCTAAAAATCACGTTTTTTGGCTTTAAGATAAAAATAATGACAAGATACACAGAAATATAAATATTGAATATAAACTAATTAACTGTTATTAATATAATAATTTAGCTCAGCTCTTAAAATTAATTTAAATTAATTAAATTTGAATTAAATTAATAATTTAAGATAGTTATAATAAATTATTAGTTTAAGTCAGAATTAATTAATTTGATGTTTAAGAGTGAATTGAATCGTTACGTAAATAGTATTTGATTAGTCTACATCTGATGTTCATATTGTACATATTTTATCGTTATATTTTTTAAAAAATAAAAATATTCTTTCAAAAATTTAAAAATTAAGAAAATTATCTAAAAATTTTAAAATATAAAGGAGATTTGTGTGTTTTTATCTTATTTCTTACATAGATGGAGTGACCTTTCATCGTATTTTGAGAAAAAGCCGGCGTCTTTGTCTTGCTTTGGCGTGCCCTGTAAGTAAAACCATTATTAATTGTCTTTACTGGGAACTGAGAACTAAAGATAAAGAGAATGTTAACTTGAAAGTAGTGTTTTGTTTTCATCGCTGTCCTAACTTCCAAGTACTCATCATGCCCGTCGAATCTCGCTAACCTTAATTTCATATATTAAATGAATATTTAATAAATTAATAATTTTAATTAAATAATAATTTTTTTTGATTTCGACTTAGATAATGGGATAAAATAATAAACTCGCTAAATGTATAAGATAATAGTTTTAAACAAATTCCTTAAGACCTATTGAAAATATAAAATAATAATTCATTAAATAAGTATGAAAATTACATGTATCTATTTATAAACTCTATACAGTACTGTGCACTTGAAACAATTCACAACATTTCATATTCTAACACTTTATACTCTAATGTACCTACATGCATTCTATTTTGAATCACGCTAATATAAAATTAATAAATTTTTTTTGACAAGATTAATAAACTTAGATATAATGCACCATTATTAATTAATTGTTTATTTATTTTCTTTTCTTAGTTACAGAAAAAAATTAATTGTTTAATTTGACAATTATAATGTAAAAAATAAAAATTATTCCATAAATTAATAAATATTAATTTATTGATAAATTAATAAAATATTTATTTATCAGTAAATTAATAACTCCGTATAAGATAATAATTTTCAGGTCCCAAAAATATTCATTTATAGAGGTTTTACTGTAGGAGGGGATGAAGCATTTGGTGTTTCAATTCTGGTCTACTTAATTTTTCTCACGTATAGAAAACCTGTTTTTATATATTATTGAGTATTTCTTAATATTTATGGAACTTATAAGTAAGGATGATAACTAGTTCTGATGGAACAGAATGAAAGAACTAATATTTTAAATAGGGGGAAAGTTTAAAATTTAAAAAATTAAATAAATATTAGATTGTTAATAAAATTGGTTAAGTGTTAAATAAAATTGAAAATTTTGGCATATCATCAAAAGAAACTGTCTTTAATTTATATTTTAATTAAAAAGTATATTGTAAAACAAAAATTTATTTATTTATTTCGGTTTATAAAAACTGATTAGTTTATAAAAATCAATCGATTAATTAATAAAAAAATCAATATTTAATAATAAAGGTTATTAAAATAAATTAAACAGAAAAGTTAAATTTGAACTAAAAAATAGTTCGATAAAATATTTAACGATATTTTAAAGTCATATTTAACATTTTCAATTCGATAAAATATAAAAAATACGATAGATAAATTTTAAATTAATAAATTAAATTATGTGTTAGCAAACTCAAACTCAAATATTTAATATGACTTTTTTTGCTTTTACCGACACTAGTTAATAGGATCAACTATTCTTTTGTTAGAAAGGTAATTTCTAGAGTATAAAAAGAACACACAATTAACAATTATAAATTTTGTTTGGGGCAAAACTTATATAATACTAAAGTGGATGGAGTAAAGTATAAAGTAGGGGGTCATTACATAACCTTTTTTCTTTTATAGAGAACGGCCGAAGCCAAAGAGGAAACTACATATGAGTCACTTGGGGGAGAGAAACTCTCACTAGGTCAGCAAAGAGCAAAGGAGCAATGCCATTATAAGGGGTCAAGAAATCAGTACACTCCTAACGATAATCCATAGCTATAATTAGCAAGCCAATCCGCACATCAATTCCCTTCACGAAAGATCAAACGCATCTGCACCTCCCAATTCCTGGAAAGTAAGTCCCTGATAGCACCTTAACAAAGTGTGTTTAAGGAAAGTTGAGGGACCCATCTAATCATAGAGAGCCAAAGGGCTGGTAAATTTAGGTCTTGACATATAAGACTGTCCACTCCAATGATTTTGTTATTATTAGTTATATGAAAGTTTGGGATTTGACTGAGTCAGACTGCAAAAAATATCTAAACAAAAAGAAAAAAAAAGGCACACTTACACTTTGGCCCACTAGCTCTCAAATGAAATCAACTGTTCTAGTTTTATGAACATGTTTCAATATATCTTATCCATATATTTATGTGGGACTAAATAAAAATATATGTTCTAATTTTGCTGTTTTAACCCTATTTTAATTTATCTTATTCATATATTTATATGGGACTAGTGGGAACATATTATCTGTACCAGTTTTATTGTTCCAACCTTATTCCAATCTATCTCATACACATTTTTATTTGAGTAGAAACAGATCACCTGTATCAATTTTACTGTTTCAACCATATTCCAATCCATCTCATCCACACATTTATGTGAGTGTGAGTTCCATATAAATATGTAGATTCTATATAAATGTGTGGATGAGATGGATTAGAACAGAGTTGAAACAGCAAAACTGGTACAAGTAATATGTTCCCACTAGTCCTAAACAGACATACCTCTGATTTCACAGTTACCTAAACATCAAATAATAATAAATAAACCTAAACTTTATAAATAAATAAAAATAAAAAATAGCTAGTTAAGTAAGGCTTAGGCTAAATTAATATATCATGGAACTTGGAAGCTTAGCCTGGGATTCTTTAATTTGAAGATTAAATTATTAATATTATAGAAGAAGGAGTCAAAGCAAAGTACTGTAGAGCTAACGGTTCACTAGGAACGTGGCTTTTGCACCCTCACGGTCACAGGCTGTCACGTTGAAAGTTGGACCACATTACATACAAATTACCAAAACTCCAATATTTGCTTTTCTTTCCCATTATACCCCTCTCCTTGCAAGGTGCGGAGAAGAATTTCAGTACTGTTTTTTTTTTTTATTCGAGAAAATTTCGCAGGCAGGTTAAGCGGGCACATCTCTCTAAAAGTTCACCTAACACACCACCCTATAGGCAGGTCAAGTGGGTACACCCTATCTTTGAGGGTCCAACTAATTCTCCACCTACAGGTAAAACTCCGGCTGCCTCAGGCTCTTACAAGAGGGGCTAGCATGGAATCGAGCCTAGGACTTAACCGAAGCCAAGTCATGCTCTCAACCATCGAGCCACACTCCTTGAGGGATAGACTAAAATTAATTAAATTTTTTAAATTTCAACTATGCCATTTCGAGTATGTACTAATTAAATGATTTAAAATAAGATAATAATTTTGACTCAACAAACTAATAATTAATTTTAACATAAAGTATGATTTTTGTTTATTTATTTATGTTAATATTATAATTAAAATAATTTATGTTAATTACATGACAAGTTTGAGGTTTGATATGGTAACTTTACCAGAAGTAAGGTTTGATCTTTTTAAATTTTTTTTGTTAATATAAAGTATGCATTTTGTTCATTTATTTATATTCTAATTAATATAAATATTAATTAGAAATATTAAAAAGAAAAAGCAAAAAATTTGAAGAAAAAGGGAATGGCATTGATGTAAAAAGTCCAAAAATTCTCGGCACAGGAGTAATTAAGAAACATAAGAAAAAACAAATGTGCGAACCTCCCATTTTAGTTTATATATACGACAGAGGGTGAGGGAGCATAGCCATATTCTACTCACTCAGTGTCTATTCCATTTATCCTCGTTAACACCATACTCTTCTTCTATAACAAGAAGCAACCCACTTGGCTCTGTCCCTCCTCCGACCCCATTAATGTGTTCCGCACAGAAACATTAAATGCATCTTATCAGAACCTGTGTGTACTCTTTTTTGTTTTTTTGTTGGGCAACTGGCACCTCCATGACTTGGTCCTATTTCATCAATATTTTCACAGACTAATCATTTAGCTCTAAGTTTCTTAGTTTTCTTTTACAAGGTTTTACCTTTGTCTCTCTTGCTTTACTTTCTCTGTAACTGTCTCCAATTTTTGCTTTCTGGGTTGTTCTTCGTTTTCCTAGACAACATCTCAGAGACATTCTTTTGCTTCAGTAACTTGGCTTGTTTCTTTTTGGTCCTTTGTTTTTGTCCCGCTGTTTGGCTTTGTTAGTTAACGGTTTAACTTACTTTTTTTTTGCTTTCTTGGACAATGTGTGTGTTTGTTGATTGCTTATGGGGATACTTCTTTGTTGCTTTTCAGTGTCATTTACTCAAGATTGTATCTTTCTCTGATGGATCAGTTGCTGGAATTCAGAAGACCAACTACCATTCTTTGAGTGTCACTGAAGACCAAGGCTTTGCCTAGCTTTTTAATGCTCTATCCCCCGAGCTTGGTTTACGTTGCAGAGAAGCTATCATTGTTCGTTCTGGTTTTTAAAGGAGCATTCTTTAATGGTTCTGTTTCTGTTTCTTCTTGGTTTGATAATGTCCCAGGCGTTTTCTTTTGCTGAGTGAAATTTGGGATCAAGTATTGCTTGAAAATTGTTATCCATGGGGTGGTTAAACTGGCTTCTAATAGTCTATCTTTCATGCGCTTTCCTTATCCCGAGCACCCATGAGTTGCAATCCTATCAGACTCAACTTCTACTGCAGCTAAGGAAGCATTTGGAGTACCCTCCAATGTTGGATGTTTGGGAAAATCCTAATGGAGACCTCTGCAACCTCTCAACTTCACACTTGAGCATCATTTGCGAGGACAACACAGTTTCTGAGCTCAAGATTATGGGCGATAAACTTACCAAGGTCAGTGAGTTCAAGGGGTTTGCAATTCCCAACCAGACTTTGTCAGAAAGTTTCTCAATAGATTCATTTGCTACCACACTGACAAGGTTAACTAGCTTGAAGTTCCTTAGCTTAATATCTTTGGGCATATGGGGACCGCTTCCTGATAAGATCCACAGGCTATACTCACTCCAACTTTTAGACTTAAGCTCTAATTTTATCTATGGTTCAGTTCCACCAGAGTTATCAAGATTGGTGAAGCTTAGTTCCTTGACACTAGATGGCAATTACTTCAATGAAACTGTTCCTGATTTGCTGGATTCCTTGTCAAAACTAACCACTTTGAGTTTGAAGAACAATCGATTAACGGGTCAATTTCCTTCTTCAATATGCAAAATCAAAACACTAACTGGTATTGCACTGTCTCACAATCAGCTCACCGGAAAGTTGCCTGATTTGCGTACCTTGACTAGCTTGCATGTGTTGGATTTAAGAGAGAACAAATTAGATTCTGATTTACCTGCCATGCCAAAAGGGTTGATCACAGTTCTTCTAAGCAATAATTCCTTCTCAGGAAAAATTCCAGCTCAATTTGGTCAGTTAATTCAGCTTCAACATCTTGATTTGTCCTTAAATCATCTGACTGGAAACCCTCCTACTACACTATTCTCTTTACCAAATTTAAGCTATCTGAACTTAGCATCGAACAAGTTGAGTGGTTCACTTCCCAGTCAACTCAGCTGTAGCAGCAAACTGGGTTTTGTTGATATTTCCTCAAACAGGTTTGTGGGCGGACTTCCTCCTTGCTTGAACAGTCCTTCAGGTAAGGTAATTGCTAAATCTGGTGGGAACTGCCTATCCATTGACACCAAAAATCAGCTCCCAGAGTCCTACTGTGAGGAAGCAGAGATGGAGGGGAAGCAGACAAGAGGCAGAACAATAGGAGTATTAGTAGCTATTATTGGCGGCGTTGTTCTTGTTATTGGGCTCTTTGTATTTGCGTTTCCCATTTTCTGTAGAAGATACTGCTCCAGTAAGACAACTGAACAAAATATAGTCTCTAAGATCGTGCAGGATACTAGAACTCTGGGAGTTCCCTCTGAAATTCTTGCAAATGCCAGTCCCTCTGAAATTCTTGCAAATGCCAGTAAGTCTATGTTGTCAGGTTAATTTGTCAGTGTTCCTGATGCAACAATCAAATTTTAGTTTCTGTATCGATCAAACGTGCTTAAACATCAAGCAGTGAAGCTTTTCTTTCTGTTCCATTTAGGATACATTTCTCAAGCAACCAAGCTAGGGACACAAGGAGCTCCCATTTGTCGCGAGTTTTCCCTGGAAGAGTTGAAGGAAGCGACCAACAACTTTGATTCATCAGCATTCATGGGTGAAGGCCCGACTGGAAAGGTCTTTCTTGACTCTTCTCTGCTAAATTTCATGCACTTGTCTTTGTTATATTTCAATTAATGCCATACGTATTGCACTTTCAGGTTTATAAAGGAAGATTGGAGAATGGAACCTATGTTGCTATAAGAACATTGGCGTTGCTAAAGAAGCAATCAATTCAAAATCTTAGAGTTCGCCTGGATTTACTTTCGAAACTTCACCATCCACATTTGGTTGGTCTCCTAGGACATTGTGTGGATGGTGGACTTGTTGATTCTAGCAGCAACAAAGTCTTCCTTGTATACGAATACGCGCCGAATGGAACATATCGTTCACATTTGTCAGGTTGGAAGGAATTCTTCTGAAACATCAGATCACGTCTCTTTTTTCTGTTTTGTGCAAATGTGCCATTTTGACAGAGTGGTTTTCAATGCTTTTAAGCATAATGAGACTTTAGAGCAAACTAGCATCTAACTGTTTTTACATGTTTACAAGCAGAGACTTCTCCAGAAAAAGTCCTGAAGTGGCCAGATAGACTAGCCATTCTAATTGGTGTGGCTAAGGCAGTGCATTTTCTGCATACCGGGGTGATTCCGGGTACTTTCAGCAATCAACTGAAGACAAACAACATACTGTTTGATGATCATCGAATTGCGAAATTGAGTGATTATGGAATGACTATCATCACAGAAGAAATCGAAAGACTTGATGTAAGATGTTGTGCTATGAATTTTGACCTGTAAACTTTTATCTTTAGTTCTGAATTATCATTCTTACACATCTCTTCTCGGGGTTGTAGGCTAAGGGAGAGGGCACTAAGTTCTGGTATGCTTCTTCCGTCCTAAGCATCTTATCTTATAAGACCTGTGTAGAAAGCAATGATAGTCATGTTTGATGCATAAAAGACATTAAGAAGTTTGTTTATTCTGGTTGTGAAATTAACTGCAGATTCTGCTACTTATCATTTGGAGATAACCAATTCAAGAGTTTACATTTCTTATGATTCTTGAGTTATAACCAATTCAAGACTTTACATTTCTTGTGATTCTTGAGTTGCTACTATGATGTGCTTAATCTTTTCTTCCATCTCTCCCAGTACTTACAAGATAAACTTAGAGGATGACATCTACAACTTCGGGTTTATATTACTCGAATCCCTCGTTGGACCTATCGTAACTGGAAAAGGGGAAGCATTTCTGCTAAATGAAATGGTAAGCCAAAGTTCTAATAGTTATGAATGTCCAGGCAAGTTCATTTCCAGGTTTTCAGTGTTTCAAACTGCACATTTTGTGGTGAAATTATTGCAGGCATCCTTTGGCAGCCAGGATGGACGAAGAAGAATTGTTGATCCAATAGTTTTAACCACTTGCTCTCAGGAATCATTATCAATTGTGGTTTCTCTAACAAGTAAATGCATATCACCTGAACCATCAAATCGTCCTTCTTTTGAGGATATTCTATGGAACCTGCAATATGCTGCTCAAGTCCAGGCGACAGCTGATTCTGATCTGAAGTCAGATTCCACAAATTAGTGAGAAGCTTATGTACAGTACAGTACTACACAATAGACAAAAATCTTAAAAGAGTTAAGTAGTTTTTCTGATAACCTGGAAAAGGCATTGTAAAGACACAAGTAGGTATTTCTGTAGCCATCTTTATTGAACTCACTTTACATAGTTCTATTCTTTTTTTCTGTATCTCATATATTTACTCCTTCGCCATTAAAGATCTCCAATTTCTTGTTTAGTGTAATTTGCCTAAATATATTTGATTTTTTACAACAATTTTTAACATTTATACTACAAAATTATTAATTTAAGTCAAATTTAATAAATTTAATTCAAATGTAAAAATTAAATTATATCTTTATATAAATAATATTTGATTTTATATACATGTAATGTTTATGTAATATTAAAAATTTCTTAAAAATAAAATTTCCTGAATCAAAAGATTCATGCTTTTACTCTAAAAAGTCGAACTTTACTTCTTAAAAACCAATTTAAGATTAATGGTGAAATTGGAGCTCATTCCAGTAAACTAACACACCAAAGACTTGTCGGTGGAATCTAAGCCAACCAAGCTAGAAAACGACACCCTGAGTCCCATACACACGCGCTATCAGTAACCGTGAAATCCTGACCGACAATGTATGGATGGAAGAGTCGCTGAACACTCCAGTTGCGCGTGGGGTATTATTGCTCATTAATTACCGTTCATCATTGTTCAAGTCTGCCACGAGACTTTCTTCAAAACAAAGAGCAAACAGAAGAATAAGAAGACGAAGAAGAAGAATCCTTGTTCCTACAAAAAGGTGAAATCCCATTTGTTAAATAAACCTTACTTCATATGTAAGTCTTATTCTGTTCTTTTTATGTTTATATTTTCATTACCGGACGTTGTCCTTTCTCAGTGGCTTGCAGCTGTCTCTACCCTCTCACACTCTCAAATAGCGCAGAAGAGTGAAGAGACATTTTTTTGTTCACTTGTTTGTCAAGCAGAGCTAAATGTGATGTATATAGTCCTCAAAATTTACTTCCTTTTGTTGTTCTAGGTGGCCTTTGTTAAGTGGATCGTCTGACAGCGTTTGCTTTTGGTGTTTCTGCTTTCTCTATGAGTTCAAAGATTGAAACTTTAGCTGTTTTCAGAGTCTTTTGTTGGGTTGGTTTAATGAGGGGATCTTGTGGGTAGCGTGCATTTATATTTACTTGGATTGTTAAGATGCACACATCCAAATTGCGGTTTCTGAGCTAACTTAAGGCTGTGGTTTCCGTAGATTTGATTTTTGATTCTTGTATGTTTTGTTTGAAGTAGCTTTTTGTGCTTTCTCAAAGCTTAAAGGTTAATCCTTTCCATCTTTTTGCCGTATTCACTCTTACAGGTGTATGTACTTAATAGTAGGTCCTGAACCAGATATTTTGCATGTTGTTGGTTATAATTCGATACTAGTTGCTTTCATTGTGTGCAATCATTTATTGTGTGCTATTTTCGTCTTGTTGCTTCTATCTCATTCTTGTCTGGATTACTTTCAATTGTTGGATGTATAAACTATGTTCTTTGCTGTAGAAAAGCTGAGATTTCTGTTTCAGAAAAAGATTAGTAGTCAAATGGAAGATTAGGTTCTCACACATTTAGCATTGGATCATATTTTATGTTCCTCGTACTTAGTATTCTGCTTTAAGTTCTTACAGGTTTCTTTCTGGAACGTAGGAATTCAGAGATTTTGTTGCTTAATGTTGATTAGTAGATAAAGGTGGTGCTTACATTGACATAGTGAAGGTGTTCATTGAAAAATGGTTCTTGGTCCCGGTGCAAAGGGCAGGAAGAGAGGCTCAGTTCAAGTGAATTATTTGATTCATATTCAAGAGATTAAGCCTTGGCCCCCATCTCAATCACTCAAATCTCTACGCACAGTTCTGATTCAATGGGAAAGTGGTGGTCGTTACTCTGGATCTACAAACACTGTTGTTCCTTCCCCTGGATCCATCGCTGGTGATGGGAAGATTGAGTTTAATGAATCCTTTAAATTGCCTGTGACTTTGACAAGGAAAATTCCTGCCAAAGGCAAGGGTGGTGAAGCTTTCCAGAAGAATGTTGTAGAATTCAACTTATGTGAACCTCGAAGGGATAAAACGCAATTATTGGCAACTGCTATCATAGATTTGGCAGATTATGGTGTTATCAAAGAGACTATGAGCATTAGTGTTCCAATGAACAGCAATAGGAGCTTTAGGAACTCATCTGAGCCAATGCTATACTTTAATGTTCAGCGGGCTGATAAGGGTCATGCTGGCCCTTCCCTGAAGGACAATCTGTCAAAAGTAGGTTCACTTGACAAGAATGGAGGGGAATTAGTTTCAACTTTGATGAGCGAAGAACATGTCGAGGAAGCTGAGGTTTCCTCATTCACTGATGATGATGTTTCATCACACTCATCTTTGACTAATGGAAGTTTGCCCTCCCAAAATGCAGAGGTAATTAATGCCATTAATAATGTCATTTTCTTTTTTAATCTTTCTATTCAGTGATGTTACTTATCTGACCTTAGTTTCACATGGCTAATTTGGCTCCTATCAACTTGTGCTGCATTGCTGTCGAAATGATATTTTTCAGTTCATGTGAACCTTGCTCGAATTGATTGATAAGTTGTTACATGCATTATAATTCATCTCTGCTACTACTCAATATTTTTGGTTGATATTGCTGGGGCTATAAATAGAAACAACCTCTTGTGGATCTGTGACCCTAATAATTCCTTTGCTTGGCATCATAAAGCTGCCCTTCTTGTTACTTGCAGAATGGTCCAGACAGTTTGCTAGAGAAAAAAGGAAGAGTTAGCAAGGATCATAACATAGGTCAAAAACTTGGATGTGAAGAAAACCTTGCACCACCAGAAAATTCTGATGAAGGTTCATGTGCTGTTTCTCTCTGAATTTATGTTCTGATTTTTGGCTCACAGTAAACATTAGTGCTTCTGTCTTGAACTCCCCTGACTGTAGTTCAATGTTAATCCAAAACTATGATGCAGTTCAATTTGTTCATTCTTCCTCCTCACACTATACTTATGAAGATACAAGGGAGGAGGACAATACAAGCACAATAGATGGAAGACATCTAGATTTGGAGCTGGAGGCTCAAGAAAAGGTTCCTAGCTTCAAACGCATTACTGAATTCAATGCTGAACACAACAGTAAGCATAATACATCAGGTCATTTTTCAGATGAGTATGAAAATCCTTTGAAGGCAAGCAAGCATAGTTCTATAAGTTATGATCTTCCAGTAAATGAAAAAGATCGTGGCAAATATCAGGGTGCTGAAAATTGTTCTTTGGAGGATAATACTGAGGGAAGTACACCTGTTTATTCCACCAAGAACATGATTGAAAAGGAACATTGGGAGAATGAAAACAAAACTCCAGATTTGGAAGAGGAAAAGGTTTCCTTGGATAATGAACCTGTGCATAACTTTGCTCAAGTTTCTACCATATATGATGGCTCAATCGAGAGTGACTCACACTCTTCCTTAACAGTAGCTGGAATGAAGGAGAATCACCCCAAAATCGATAGATTAAAGCATGTAAAATCTGTTAGATCACCATCAGATTCTGTCAGGAGCAGCAGAATTATTAGCAGAAATCAGCACAATGAAGTCAAGGAAGTTACTGCCACGGCAGATGCTGACAACAGTGCAAGGAATGCTATTCTTAATGACCCAAAAAATGCAAAGGTTTATCCAATGAATACCACAAGTACCCATATGGAAGACAGAATCCAGCAACTGGAAAACAAAATAAAGATGCTTGAGGGAGAGTTGAGAGAAACTGCTGCTATTGAGGCTGCTCTTTACTCGGTTGCTGCTGAGCATGGAAGTTCCATGAGTAAGGTTCATGCTCCAGCTAGGCGCCTCTCCAGACTTTATCTTCATGCTTGTAGAGAAGATTCTCAAATCAGACAAGCTAGTGCTGCTAGAAGTGCTGTATCAGGACTGGTTCTAGTTGCCAAAGCATGTGGAAACCATGTCCCTAGGTATTCTAAAATCTTATGTTTTCAAGCATTTCATTTTCATGTTTTAAGTTTGCAAAATTGGTTAAAAGAAGTACTTAGATCTGTGATTAAGTAGTTTTAGGTAGATTTCTAGCCTCGTGGTTGGAAGCTCAAAGAATTTATACCTTACTTTCAACTTGTCAAATTAAAAAAGACGATAGACTAACATATTGTTGAGGTCTCATGTTTCTGGACTTGCAATTATAGGTTGACATTTTGGTTATCGAACTGTGTTGTTATGAGAGCAATTATTTATCAAGCAATCAGTGATCAAGAGCTAAAGCTTCCTGCAACACCATACATGGATAAAAATGTTGGTGCAGAAGGAAAGAGTGTTAAATCAACTTCTTTAAAATGGAAGACTTCAGCCAGCCGAAAGAACAAGAATGATTCTTATGGAGATTTAGTTGATTGGGAGGACTCTCATAAACTTGTGTCATGCCTTGAAAGAGTTGAGGCTTGGATCTTCACTCGAATTGTTGAATCCATCTGGTGGCAGGTCCTATTTTCTTTTCTTCATCCACTCTTTTGATTGTTAACGATTTAAATCACTAACTTGTATCTTACTTTTGAAGGAAACTTAATGACTGATTTTATGTTCCTATGTCTCTCCAGTCTCTTGCGCCAAACATGCAATCTGCTGCTACAATGAACAATCTAGGAAGAACATCCAATCCAGGTGATGAAGACCAAGTAAACTTTTCACAAGACCTTTGGGAAAAGGCTTTCAAGGATGCCTGTGAAAGACTTTGCCCTGTTCGAGCTGGAGGGCACGAGTGTGGCTGCTTGCTAGCTCTAGCCAGACTGGTAAACAAATAAATTAGGTGTAGCTATGATCAATTTACTGATGAGTTGCTTGGTTATCTAATGATACCACCCTAATGGCTACCGTTTTTCATGTTAATCTTTGTGTAGATAATGGATCAATGCATGGCTAGGTTAGATGTGGCAATGTTCAATGCCATTCTCCGGGAATCGGCTTATACCATCCCGACAGATCCGGTGTCTGACCCCATTTGTGATCCAATGGTTCTTCCCATCCCAGCTGGAAGATCAAGTTTTGGAGCTGGTGCTCAGCTGAAGAATGTGGTGAGGAATGAATACTTACTAAGAGAGCTTACCTTAGTATTCATTGATTTTGCATCACAAGCTGCTGCATTTATGATATTTCAATTTGTTAGTGAGGACATTTTCTGTTTTATCCTTGTTGCATTCTACACTTAAATTTTTTGTCTAACTTGCAGCTAAGGTATGGTGAGACTTTTTTTAGGTTTTCGAATGATAATCTGGTCCTAATGTGGGTTCATTAATCAAGTAATCATCTCCCCTTATCTTTTTCGGAAAGCAGATTGGAAGCTGGTCAAGATGGCTGACTGACGTATTTGGTATGGATGATGATGGCTTAGTTGACAAGGAAAAAGATGAGGATAATGAGAGTGAAGACACATCTTTCAAATCTTTTCATCTCCTAAATGCTTTGAGTGACCTGATGATGCTTCCGAAAGATATGCTCTTAAGTAAATCCGTCAGGGAAGAGGTTTTTGAAACTGGCTCCAGCCCTCTTAGTCAATCTTAATTTGATATCAAAGTATGTTGCAAGCTTTATTTACAAATCTAGATTTCTTTTTACCTTTTGGTTTCAAGGTATGCCCGCAATTTGGTGCACAAGTAATCAAGAGAGTTCTTGATGCTTTCGTCACAGATGACTTCTGTCCTGACCCTATTCCTGATATTGTGCTTGAAGCCCTGGACTCTGTGGTCAGTCACATTCCTTGTCTACCAGCTTATTTTACTTATGTAAGATATAATTTCCTTAACCTGTGTCTATAAATTTGGTTTTCCATCAATTGTCTTGTTCTTGTTTCAATATAGGATACTCCGGATGCGGTGGAGGATTTCATCACAACCATTCCGTGCACCGCAGCTCCGACAATATACTTGCCACCTTCAGCTACTTCGATTGCTGCAACTATTGGAGAGTCTGGAGGTCAACATCAGTTGAGAAGAAGTGGATCTTCAGTTGCTAGAAAGTCTTATACCAGCGACGATGAGCTTGACGAATTAAATTCCCCTTTGACTTCAATTTTCAACGACAACTCCCAGCCGGCAAAGCTCAAATGGAAGTCCAAGGAAATCGGTTATCAGAATGCGATTAGATATGAGCTTCTCAGAGAGATATGGACGAAGAGTGAGTAGTCCTATGTATATGCAAATGTACTTGTACATTGTGGAGTTGTGAATCTGTACTCAAATTTTGGTGCTTTAGCTTCTCTTGTATAAAAGGCAAGTCTTGTAACTTTAGGGAGCAACCCTCTGTTTGAAGTATAAGTCCATTATCAGGATGTCAAAAGGATCAGTAACCGTGTCATTAAGGTGTCAAGGGGTAGAAGATGATGCTGGGCTAAGCAAGGAATTGGGCTGAATCCACAGCTAAAATGACACGATTTTCTTAAGTTGTTTTGGTCAACCGAACTGGTTCAAGCAAAACTAACGTTTTGATTCGAATTGATTCGAGCTGGACTGAACAGACCTTCTAGAGTTCAAATCCGGCCCCAAACTTGGTCAATTCAAATTTTTGCGTAGGGTATGGACAGCTATTGCCGCAAAAATTGTTTCCTTGATGAAACAAGGAACTGAAAAACTCATACAGTTGTCATACATTCCATTCCAGTGTTCTTTGCTCTTAAAATTATCCTATGAACACACATACTTCCGTTGCATCTAACTGACAACTAAAAGTCTAAAACTCAAAACATCGAAAGATTCAAAATTGCCAAGGAAGCCTAACACTTTCCTCACTTATATATATATTTACTGCCATGACTGCAACTAAACTAAGGCAGTCACCAGTTACCAACAAAGAAACAGATCAAGCAGCCAGCTTTGGAGAAGAACTAATAGCATTAATATGCTTCAAGCGTAGTGCTGCCAACAAGCCCTGCCAGGTTTCTGCAGGTGTACCCTTCATTTGAAAGTCCAGAAGTTTCTTTTGTTTCCTGTAGTAATCTTCCAATGCCTTGCCCTGATGGATAACAATTTGTCAGCTATATCTCTCCTACAAGCCAAAACTTGCCAATTCCAAGGGCGATGATGAATCAGGAAATAGGAGTCAAAGGTAATAAACACAATTCAAGTGCTTAAAAGTTTGAAATAAGGCGGACAAGAAATAATTTAACAAGGTCATGAAGTTAAACCCAAAAAGATAAACAACCACAGCAATGAAACTGACAACAGCTGATTTGAGCAAAGATAAAGAATATAAATCTTAGAACCTGTTCTGCATATATCCGGAACTTTTCCTTCAAAGCAGCCCCTGCATCAGCAGCAATAGAGGCACCTCCTGAACTACCCATGCTAAGGAAATTCCTGCTGGCCATTTGCTCCTCACCACACTTAAAATTCACAACCAGATCAATATCCGTAATTTGATCAAGGATCTCCTGCAAGAAAATCCATAGTGACAACGTCAATGTCATTACGTGTTACAATAACAATCTACACGCATGAAGATCCATGAGAAAAGCATGAGTGTTACAGCTTGGACTCTAGTACGGGGAATGCCATCCAAAATGAAGCCAGTTTCACCCTTGCGGTATCCTTCTTCAAGCCTCTTTGAGAGCAACCCAAATAATACATCTTCAGGCACTAGCTTTCCTTCATTGATAGCCTTCGCAATCTAAACCGGAAAAGAGTTTAAAACAAAACAACCCAACAAAACATTTCACACGATCTGAATATATTCAATCAGAACGCTTTAAAAAGCAAAATCAGGAACACAAATATCGCAACTTTAAGAAACACCCAAAACCAAATTGAAGTAAAAGAACAAAAAGGAACCTCTTTGTACACAGATGAATGAGGGTTAAGCTCTTGTCGAAGAAGGGTACTCATGGAAATGTGAGGAACTTCAAGAAGCGTAGAGAGCTTCTCAGCGTACACGTGCTTTCTAGCTCCAGGTTCACCGACCAACACCCACTGCACTCCCCTTACCCATTTCGATCCCGCCGCCGATTCAAGGCTGGTCTGCAGCCACCCCGCGTCTGTTCGGAGTTGTCCGTTCCCTTCTTCTGCTTCGGAGAAATACTCGTCGTCGTCGTAGTCGTACTGGACCGCAGCCGCCGATCCGAAGGTCCGTCCTTTGGAGATGCAGCGACCGAGGCGACAGAGTGCTGACGGAGCGCGTGAAAACCGGAGTCGGGTCAGCCCGGACATGGCGGCGGCGACAATAGAGAGAAGGCGACAATTTTGCGAAGAGAGCAAAAGAGGGGTTTCGAGTGGTGAAGAAAGTGAGGTTTTAAGGGAGGCGACAAAGTCAGCAAGCGTGATAGGGTTCGTGAAATGCCACTTGTTGGATGCTTAATTACGAAAATGACAGTATTCTGACATTTTACACTTGTCCGGCAATGGATGGGTTTTAGAAAAGTTCCACAGATTCGCATGATTTACATGTCGTAGATATTGTTTCACTTGACCTTAGCCAGTTAGCCCATGTCGGACACGAGACGTTCACAAGAATGGTGGAAGCTGACTGCTTCAAAGCTTGACACGTGGATTTAATGTTTTTGGGGCAAATTTTAGCCACTTAACGAAAAGAGTGGCCGAAAATGAAAGATACAGGAATAGGGATGACAAAAGGGCCGGCCAGCCCCGAGTCAACGGTCAGGTTGGGTCTCCCTGCGATGCATGCAATGCAAACAATGTCGTTTTACCTTTTTTTTCCTTTTAAATTCGAGTTGGGTTTGGGCCAGGCCGCTTCTTGCTAGGTTGCTCAGGTCGAGTTCGAGCTGGGCCACTTTTGGCCTAATAGGAAAGGAATTTATATTAAATAAGTAAATTAAAAAAATACATATCATGATATGGGAATAATATTTTCCAGAGTAAGATTTTTAGATTATAAATACGAGTATGACTATCATATTTATTTTTGAAATTGAATTTATATATATATAAATGTATTTTATATAATTTAATTTTACATTACAATAGAAAAATAAATATTTCAAAGAACACTAAATTATTACACTGTAAAATATAGTCTGCTAATAACTTTTGACAGTTAGTATGCCTGTATGCGAAAAACAAACTTCTTTACATCAATAGTAGAGTAATAACAAATAGCAATGTTAATAGGTTGGGTCCGAGCAAATTATAGGTTAGGTGGCCCATGACTCGACTAGTGGTTCGATGGGCCGGGGTAGGTCGACTCGTGACCTTTAGCCCATCGAACCACTTGCCGAGCCAACCCGACCCATTTTATATAATTTTAAAAAAACGTAAAAAACAATGTCGTCTTTGAAGTAATGGTCGGACAAATGTGAATGAGATTGTGATAGTGAATATGAATGTATAAGTCTGGCATTCAACATATACATTGAAAATCACTTATTTCGTCAAATTCACATTCAATGAGCACTTCCAATATGTATTTCATGCATCAAATACCTCGGGTAGTTAATGTCCGGAATCAACACATTCACATTCACATTCACATAATAATTCAATACAGAATTTAAAACAAACAATTAATTTGGCGAGACCATCTCGGTCACTCACAGTACTGTAATACCCGGTATCTAGTTAAACCGGTACACCGAAATAAATCAGTATTTAAGACTGATGTCATTAAAAATATCAGAAATAGTGAATAATTTTTGTGACATCAAATTAATGATATATGATATTTTTGGGTGGTCACAGGAAGTTTCGGACAAATGTTTAAAAACCAGAACAAGGAGTGACAATTTTGTAATTAAGTGGACTTGAGAGGCATATAAAAGGACCTAAGTTGGAGAATAAGACAAAACTTGTCTTCTTC
>JAOSBL010000211.1:2950047-2968193 GCA_027568915.1 Erythroxylum roraimae
TGGTATTACCTAGCCTCACGAGCATGGTAGTATGTTTATTACTCACTGAGTCGTGTTGTAGACTCACACCTCACTATCACCATTTCAGGAAATTAGCAAACCGGTCCAGAGAGAAATCCAAAGGGGCTGGACAATCAGAGAAGTATGTTTTGGCATGATGTTAGTGTAGATGCTCGTAGCTGCTCCATGGTTTGTCATAGTCATTTGTACATAAAACATGTATGGATATACTACGTTATTGAGATTGATATCGGTTGATGATTTGAGATGATCATAGATTAGCTGTTTATAAGTAGATGATGTATGTGAGCTTGTAGATTTAGATCCTTGCTTCTTACAGCCAATTAAACAGGTATAAGGATTAATCACATAAACGAGTAGGTCATGTCAGTTTTTCGGTAGAATATAGAAAAGTTGGGCTTACTACGGGTTTTGGTGGCATTAAGCTTACCCATTCCCTAGTGCCAACACGGCCTAAGAAGGCGGGTCGTGTCAAGTACGCTCTAAATTAGCAATTGCTTTCATGATCTGGAAACGTCTGGATCTGGACGTTCTATCCTGTATCAACATTATGCAATACACATATTGTACACATATTAATTAATTTCACAATCACGTAAACATTCAATTGTACACATATGTATAGGTGTAATGTATAATGCATGCTCAATTTGACTATTCCGGGTATGTTTCCTTAATTACGTCTCTTGATCATTCAAACCTTATCATTTGTATGTGTATAACTTATTCTTAAGTTTACATCTCAAGAACACTTGGTTATGCTAATATCATAATTCAATTACTCGACATTTCTTTTTTAGCATTATAAACTCTCATAATATCCAATTCTTATTCACCATTACTTGATACACATTACTAATCTCCTTACGATCATATTAGCATTTGTAAGAACACTTTTATATCATTAACAACTCATAACTTCCGAATTGATATACATTCATATATCATATCTTGAAAAACTTGATCTTCCTAAGTTCATCAATCAATCATTCACCTTCTTTGGATCACATTATCTTTTATAGGATCACTTTTATTTTTATAACATCTCCAAAATTTCAGACCTGAACACTTGATAAACAACAATCCATTCTTAGTGAATTTAGATGACAAAGAACTTTGGTGGAGAGGAAGGACAATGTGTGAAGAGTTTGTAGTTCAAATTTCAAGTCAATTGGAGGTCCGGAGAAGAAGTTATGGCCAAAAGAGTGAAGGGTGTTGAAAGTTGTCAAACAACAGTGCCCCTCTTCTGTCACGATCGTGCTTGTGTACGATCGTGCAACACTTGACAATCCCTCTTTGTCACGATCGTGCAACTCCCTAATGTTCCTCTCTGTCACCATCATGCACTCCTTTATTTAAGCATCATTCCAGCTTTTCTTTCAAAGCAAAATTTTAGGTCAATCTTACATGGAATTTTGACAAGGAAAATGAAGTATTTAGGCAATAAATTCTTTTAAACAAATGTTTCCATATGTCTTAAGTTTTTAATGACACCAATTTCGTGCATTTTGGTTCAGTATTCTGAAAATTATACTCAAAATACTACAAACTATTCCCAAACCGCTACATCACACAATATTTAACTTCAAGCCAAATTTGGAAACTTTTAGAGACAATTCAAATTCGATTCCTTCATGAAAAATATAGCCATGTCTCTAGTTTAATCTAAACTTAAAATAATCTCATTTTTATATCTACAGATCAAGATATGGCCAAAATACAGATGCCTGTTCAGTGAAAATATTACAGCTAACATACTCTAGAAATTTTTCTTTCACTTTTCCATATTTTCATCTCCTCTATGTTACATTCAAACCATCTTATGCATAGATCATCAACTCTACATCATTTCCTCTTCATTCTCACCTAAATTTCAACTCAATATCATTCATAAACAAATTATAGTCCATAATTAATCATGAACACTAAAAATAGAACATCAACGTATACATATGTTCATCAAATTTCCATACACATTCTATATGTTCATCAAATTTCCACACACATTGTACTCCACTATCATAATCATTTACCACTAACTATCATCATATATGCTTCATTAATAAAGCCATGAAGATCAATAATGATACACTTACTTGATTAGCTCAAAGCTTCTTTAAAAATCATCACTTAACCCTAGCCTCCAAGCTTATACGATCATTAACTCTTCTAGGAGGAATAGGTTAGGTTTTTGGTTGCAAGATGAAGAGATAGGAAAGGTCTTGAAGAAATAAAGTAAAGGAAAGAAATATCCCAACATGATGAGAGTGAGGGTGAGAAGATCGTGAGTGAAGAAAATGAAAAAGATGAAAACAAGAGCATAGACGTGAAAGACAAAGCAAAGATGGTCTTTTAAATGTAAATATCATGGGTTTAATGCTTGGTAAGTGTCATGACACTTACCATATAAAAATCAAAATAACTTTTACCAATGGTACTCAACACCATTAATCTCTAGTCTATTTGTCACCCAATTTCTAATCCAATTATGACCCAATTTTCAATGACACTTGTCATTAAATCTTAATGTCACATATTAATAATTTCTATTGTTATTTATCAATTGTCTTGTCACTTGGTATTTTTTTTAGTCCAAAAATACCCATAATTTCATAATTTTCTCAAATTTCACCAAAAATTCTAAATCACTACTTATACATGTCAACTCAATTTTTAAGACACATAATCCATAATTCACATTATAATCATATTGAAACAATCATTTATACCCGGAAAGTGTCAAATGAATGCATAAACAAATGATTGTAATATGTGTAATAATCAAATTCATGTGTGTGTATGCTAACATTATGTACGAATATGAAATGCATTTTCCTAATCTTCTCATTGATATCTCTCATGTACAATATTCTAGGATTCTAACCTTTAGAACGAGAAAATGGGATGTTACAAATCCACCCCCCCTCTTTTAATAAATTTCATCCTCGAAGTTCTTATCTGAATCATCAAAAGGCAGGTGCAATGTTTCCTCATATGTTCCTCTGTTTCCCATCTAACTACGTCTCTCAAATATTTTCTTACAATTGACTATTGTCAATGGAATCAATCGATTTTTTAATTACTTATTCAGATACAACACTATCTCAACTGGTTCCTCAATACACACACACACACACACACACACACACACACACACACACACACATATCATATTACTCGCAAGTTTCACTTCCTGTGTCGACAATACATCTATGTCAGATCATATCGATATTTCTTAGCATGCTCCTATGTAACATAGTGTGAATCTAATATAACTTTTATGGTAAGATTAACTTAAGTTAATGGTCTTATGCTCTCAATAACTTCATATGGACCAATACAATTCGAGCTTAGTTTATCCTTTTTTCTAACCCGAGCACACCTTATCAAGGTGATACTCTCATAAACATTTCATCTTTCGCTTGATAATTCACATCTCTTCAATGTTAATACACTTAACTCTTATGTCTATCTCACTATATTCCATATTTTCAGTGTTGATCCACCTAATTCATTCATTTTTCTTGAGTCACTTAATTTCTAATACAAATCAATTTCACTTATCAACAGCATCTCAGATCAATTTTGGCCTTCATCTGTTTTAGGCCTTATTCATCCCAATATAAAGGCGGACGACTCTTTCTGTCATATAACGCCTAGTACAGTATTCTAACGATAACACTGTGATAATGATTGTTATGCTTAAAGTCAATTAAAACTATACATTGATCTCTTGTTCCTATAAACTCCAAAATACAAGCTTTAAGCATATCTTCAACAGTTAAGACTGTTAGCAACTCATACCTGCAATCACTTATTTCTACATCCTTAGTCGTTAAATGCTATTTCGGCATATTCCCACTAGGATGTATAGCATAGGTTGTTATTTGTGCTTTCTCTAATAATCTCTTTGCTCAATCATCTTTATCGGGTACACGAGCTTCTTTTTTCAATCACAAGGTATTATTTTATTCAAACTCAAAATTCGGATTCACTTTTAATTTCTCAATAAGATTCACAAATTTTGGATCTTCAATTTGGGCTCTGTTAATTCTTTGGTGTGAAATTGATCTTAAATTCAATAGCTAATAATACTTTGATTTGCCCAAAATTCAACTCAATGTTCTGTGATTTTTATTACACTAGGTTTAGTAACCTCAATATCTAAATTTATTCTACATTGCTATTGGATTTTCAATTTAATGCATCAGATTACAACACTAGCTTTACTTGAAAATACTCATTTGTACATCATAATCTTCAAGTAACTCTATCATTGTCTCAGTCTCGTATTCAATTCTTTCAAACTCAATAATTACCTCAAACTTTAATGATCTGTATATTTTTATATATATAGATATGAAATGTTTCACTGTACATATAATGTCTCCAAGCTCGTAAAGCAATTACTATTACAACAAATTCTAAATCATATTCCAAATAATTTAATTCATGAGACTTTAACTGTCTCCATGCATATGAAATCATTTGATTATGTTGCATTAGCTTTCACCCTAATCTCTGATGTGAAACTTCATTATATACTATATAATCTCCAAATCCAAACGATATAATTAATATCAGTGTTATAATTCCTCAAAATTCTTTTTATATTCATCAGTCATACGATTTATACGTTTTTCCTCAGACATTTTTGTTAAAGGGCTAAGATTAGTAAAAACTCCTTAACAATCTCTGGTAGTATCCAATATATAGCTAATTCTAGAAAACTTCGGATCCAACATATATATTCCTCTGAGTTTCTCACTTCTTCATTACCTCTATTTTCTTTGGGTCACTCAATATGCTATGTTCAGATACTATACAACCCAACATATTATTTGATTAATCTAAGATTCACTTTTATTGAACTTGTCATATAATTGTTTCTACCTTCATGATATGTAAAATTTACCTCAAGTATTCAAAATATTTTTCTCAACCTTTTCGAATACATTCAATATATCATCTATGATCGTAGTCACTAATTGATCTAAGCAAAGTTAGGACACTTTATTCTTCAATACCACAATACTGTCGAGGGCATTTCTTAACTCCAACAGATATTGCCAAAACTCAATGTGCTCATGATTAGTTCTCGTAATTCCTTAAGTAACCAATTTCTCAAATGAGGTAATATTATCTCATGTTATTTTCAGTTTCCCAATTTACTTCTTTTCTCGAATGATTTTGTCCATTCATTCGATTTCCTCTGATTTCTCATTGATTTATTATAATATCTGTTCATTCATACTAGTTTTTCCACACATTTCAATTTATTTACAATCTTAACTTCCTAAGTTGGTAACACATTCATCAAATCTAATTTGTATCTCCGGAATATATTTGCATAGAATATAGTGTGGACCTAAGTTCTCCTCACATTAGCAATAGTGTCACCTTAAGTTCAATAATCCAATCACGTAGTTGGATGCTTTACATCAAACTAAATGTATATACTCTCAATAGCATATTTTACTTGATGCCTGAGTCTCAGTTAGAAACGAGACTCCAATATTCACTACTGATTTGTTCCATTATCGTTCATTCTTAGAAGTAAACCATCTGGTCTACTTAACCTAATTCAGTTATCAAAATCTTCGTCCTAACCGATCTGATCTTGACGATTGCACAGACTGTTCTTTCTAAGTTTATTTCCTTGAATAGAAAGATCCAGTGAGGTTACAGATTATGTGAAGAGAAATGGGTTGTAACGTATAATATATAATTTTATATCTACTTATTTTCAAAAATCGTAATAATAAAATTTTAAAATAATAATAATGTATTTATTTTATTAATATTATTTTTTACATATTTCATGTTTATTATCAACAAATTCTCAAATAAATACGTACAAGTGAAGTATAAACTTTATAACTATAACTCATTTTGTAATGTTACATAATTTAGTCATATAGTTGTATAATTGTAACTTATTTTATATAATTACATACTTTAATTATAAAATTACAATTATAACTTATTTTATATGATTACGTAATTTTGATTATAAAGTCATACTTATAATTTATTTTGTATAATTACGTAACTACATACTACTATGTAATTATGTGGAATACACGGCAAGCCGTTGAACAACAATCCAAGTGTCCAAATCAATGAAATGGTGAACACACGGCAAGCCGGTGAGGGTGAGACACGGATTCAGCGGCGTAGATTGACGGTGGACTAATGGAGGACAAACCAACGAAAAGCAGAGGATGACAGTGGCAGTGAGCGACGGCCGTAGGTGACGACAGTAAGCTATAAACGACAATAGACATTGTGAGTGTGCGACTGTGCAAGGGGTGACCCGGAGGGGATGTGATTCTCTGGCCCCTTATTCTAGCCCTAACCTGTTTCCATTTGATCCAAGCCATTCATTCATGTGGGTAGGGGTGACCAGGAGGGGATGTGATCCTCTGGCCTCTTATTCTGGCCCTAATCTGTCCCCATTTGATCCAAGCCATTTATTCATGTAGGTAGATTCATGTGGATAAACCAACATAAATAAATGGCTTGGATTAAATGGGGACAGGTTAGGGCAGAATAAGGGAGACAGAGAATTTCAGGCGGACCAGGAGGGCTGTGTTGTGGCGGCGTGAGTCCTATGAGAGAGAGAACAGATGCATTTGTGCCACAGGTGATAGCGAAGGCTATGGTGGTGTAAGTGTGTTGTCTAGTGACTTCTATTCTACAATTAAGTCCCTAAATATTCATTGTCGTTTTTAAATTTTAGTTTTTAAATTTTAATTTAAAATTTTAAATTATATCTAATATATATTATATAAAATTTAAAGATAAATTATTTTTATAATAAATATATTTATTTTAATTTCTTATATAATATTTATAAAAAATTATCATGTTTTATTAGAAAATTAATTTATAAATTAATATTTATATTTTAAACAAATTATTTAAATCATTATAAAATTGATTTAATTTATTAAATCAAATTATTTATAATTATTAATATGTTATATGTAATATTGAATTAAATTATTTATAATTCTTATAAATAATTGACATTAAATAATTAAATAATATATATTTAATTGATAATAAATTATATTATAAAAATAGAAACAATAATTATTTTCCATAGTTTTCATAATTTATTAAAAAACTAGAATAAATTAAAATAAAAAAGTTATAAACTCATATAAACATAACATAAGCAGAACAGGATGGGGCAAGTGGTCTAATTGGAATTTGAACTTTGAAGGTCCAGCGTATTATTATCATTATTGTGGACTCTGTGTTTAGAGATGCAAATAGGCCGGATCAGGATGGTAGCCCGTGGCTCGGTCGGTTTGATCATAGGTTACGGACAGGTCCGGTTAATTCAACTCATTACAATTTATTGAAAAAAAATCAGAAAAGAAATTCCAAACAAAAACTAAACTAGTCTGGGAAGGCTAATCCCAGAAATGTCCTCCAGGAGGATCAAGCGACCCCCCAAGGGGGCAGATACAAAAGTAGTTATCCCTAATTCGAAATTTACAGTAAAATTGGCGAGCTAATCGGCACTCTTATTACTTTCTCTGTAAATGTGGCGAGATAGAACTACCCAGTTGCGATTGAGTAGCTCATTGATGCCTAAGATGAGCGTATTAAGAAACTAGATGCGGGTAGTGGAATTCGAGAGCATATTAATAACTGCTTGAGAATCCAGCTCTAATTCGATCTTTCGAAATCCGAGCTCTCAAGTCAGAGTCAACCCCGAGTAGATGCCTCAAAGTTTCGCATCGATGGTAGAACACCGATTGAGGTTCTGGACAAAACTGCCGAGCCAATTGCCAGCTTTGTTGCGTATAAGTCCTCCAGCAGTAGCTAAGCCAGATGAGCTTTTGAATGCCCCGTCTGTATTCAGCTTCACCCAACCAATAGCGGGTCGTTATTTTGAAAAAAAAAAGATATTATTTTTCAAATAACGATTGGCTCGACTCGTGACTCGGTCAATCCGAACCCGTCTTCCTTGGAATCATTAAAATGACGAATTGCTTCCTTTTTCGAGAAAGGTACAATTTTGTTTCTATCTCTTCCTTACTTCCAACTTGCAATATAATACAACTTATCCTTTGCCTTACACACAAGCAACGTCTTATTTTATATCTGTCTTTATCGTTTTCTTTTCGTATGGATAAAGATCAACTTACCGTAACCTTCTCAAAGTCTGGAAAAAAACCAAGTTCTTCTTCGTCTCTTCATATAATATTTGCTTAATTCACTGTTAAAGCAATTACTTGAGGCAAATGTAAAACCGTTAAAAAAAGATTAAATGTGTGATTTTTCATTAATATTTGATAAATTTTTAATTAAGTTTTAATTATTATTTCTAATAATATTTTATATTTTAATGTTACTAAAATAATGCTTGTAATATTTTAATGTTACTAAAATAATATTTATTATATTCTAAAAATAGCACTAAAATAATAGTTTTAATAAGCGGATCTGAACCCGGTTTTGTGTTTGGACTTTCGGGATTAGGAAATGATCCAAATGACTAGCAGCACGTGGTAAGTACGTACCACGTTCGTACTTATAAAGTCGGTCTTCTTATATAATGTCAAACACCTGACTTAACTGTAAGCTACTTCCTTATCGGCCAACTCATCAAAAAACTCAGCCCCACCAAGCACAAAGTCGGCTGCTTTCTCTCAAATTCTTTATTGCCCGAAACCACCGTGCAGCTTCCATTTACGCTTTGATAGATATCAGTACCACCACCATGGCCACCTCCTCGTGTTGATTAGCAACTAGCTGGTCAACTCACGTTACGCGGCACTTACACGGATAGGATGCACCTGTCATGTCATGTCATACACCGACCTCTCCTCTGTCTCTCGATATATGTATATAAATACATCCGCCACAGCTCATGATTCAGTTTCCATACTTCCTTGTTTTAACTTCTTTCGTTTCTTCATAACTCTACATATTGGTGCACGTATCTGTGATCTTGTGTCTTGTGCGGTACTCTAGTGTGTAACAGAATGATGGAAAAGTTTCAGCAGTACGAGCAAGTGTTCAAACACTTCGACGAGAATGGTGATGGAAAGATATCCCCTTTGGAGCTTCAACGATGCGTAGGTACCATCGGCGGAGAGCTGTCGTTGACGGAGGCTGAGGCAGCGGTGGAGACGTCGGATTCTGACGGAGATGGGTTTCTGGGGTTGGAGGATTTTGTAAGGTTCGTGGAAGGAGGTGAACAGGATGACAAGGTGAAGGACTTGCAGGACGCTTTTAAGATGTATGAAATGAAGGGAAGTGGGTGCATAACGCCCAAGAGCTTGAAGAAGATGTTGAGTAAATTGGGCGAGTCCACGAGTATTGGTAAATGCAAGCAAATGATAGCTCAGTTTGACCTCGATGGAGATGGAGTGCTCAGTTTTGATGAGTTCAAGGCCATGATGATTTAAGTTAACTAATCAGAGTGAATCCATTCATTTTCTTGTACATATAGGTGTATTCATTCTTTGGTTCGTGATCATTTGGCTGGTAATAAGTATCATATGAATGCACCTCTCCATTCATGTGAGAGGTTTTCACCTTCTTCTATTCCTCAAAGGAAATAAAGCTGAGACATCTAGAGAATTATTAATGTATTGATTTTATGATATATATTGTTTTACAACTTTCCATGTATTTATACATGGTTTGAGATAAGATGAACTAATTTGATTTAGTTTAAACTAAGATGATCAGATAATGTATCTAAACTAAGATGATATTACACCCTAAAAGATTAGGAGGATGAGTTGATATCGGCCTCCCCTTCCCCGGCAAGTTAATGTTTGAAAGAATATTGAGCTTATAACGTAACAATATAATAAAAACAAAATTGAGATATGACAAATGAAGAGAGATTTTTTTTCCACCAAATAATGGAGAAAGTGTATATCAATTTCAATATGTTTAATACGAGCATAAGAGACAAGATCTGTAACAAGAAAAATAGTGTCAATATTGTCACAGGACAAAAGTGATTGAATATCAAAGAAGTCAAGTTCACCAAGTAGAGAATTAAGCCAACATAATTCAACAACAACTAATTAAAGCAATGCTCCTATATTCTGCTTCTACTATGGTCATAGTAGGTTATTTCTTAAAACTTCAAGAAATTAATGAGAAGCCAAAGAAATAGATTGGCGATCGTTAGGACACTCAACTTAATCAGCATTGAAATAAGTAGAAATGGTTAAATTAGAAAGTGTGGTTAAAATACAAACCATGAGATAGCATAAAGTGAAAATACCGAAGGATGTCTTTAACTATTATCTAAAGAATATTAGTACGATAGTGTAAGAATTGTCAAACTTTGTTAGCAACAAATTGAATATATAAAGGTCCAAGTGAGTATTCCATACAAAGCTTAATCTTGATGGTTCTTAGACCAAAGATTCCAAGAAGCATGATTAGAGTAATCGAGTTCATGGTCTTTGGTATCCTCCTCGATGCACTTCCCCGTTCCAAAATTTTCCAATCCTTACATTGAAATCCTGGTCCAGGAAGATATTCCTGCTCCTCAGCTCCTCTATATATATGATTGCTAGAGTCAATCAAAGTCCTCCGTTGCTTTCTTCAGCTCATCTACTGTATGCATCTTAACAAGCAGCTTTCTTGGTATGGTTACAATGATCTTTTCATCGAGCTAGAGAGCTCTGAGATCCTTCGAATTACACACTTTCTTTTTCTTACAATTAAACTCAGCTGTTGCTGCTGCAACAAGTCTCCTTCCATGAGAGGTTCTTCATGAACATGCTTTTATCATGCTTACTATTGCTTGACCTCAACTTACGTAAACGTATATCTTCAATAAAAGCATGACGTAACTACGCTGGTGTTACAGAAGCATTCATTGAACATGCGTGAACTGTGAACCGAACTAATGTTTAATCCATTAATTTTAAATTATAATATGTCCTAACCATGTTTTAACGTAGAGTTCTTTTATCACTAAACAACTTTCCTTACCCAATAATGCTCCATATTATAAAAATTTGGTTCTTAATTCTAAGAGGTTGACTTGATTATTGTGAGTCATACCTGTGAAGAGGTATGAGCGGAGCAGAGCAGGTAGGGACGGATGCACATTGAGGACAGGTGGAGGCATGCTTCCGAAAAATTTTATATAAAAATATTATTATTTTAAGTTTTGATCCTATTAAAAAAAATTGTTCCATTAATTTAATTCAGTAATATAAGAGTACTTTAAATATTTTGCCCTCACTTAAAAAAAATTCAGTAATATAATAGTATTTTAAATATTTTACCCCCATTTAAAAAATTTTCTGAATCCGTCCTTAGGAACAGGCATGGAAAAGTTGGTTCAATTCGACTCGGTTAGAAGTTAACAAGTTTAATCTGAATTGATTGAATTTTATTTTTTAATATTGGGACTTTAGATCATGTTCATACTTAAAATTTCAACCTAACGTGGTATGAAATTTGAAAATTTCAAAGAAAATGATGTTTTTTTTAAATTAAAAAGATTATATTTAATCAAATTTGACGTGACTCTAATCGAGTCTAATTGGGTTTTGGGTTGCTTGAGCTCCATTAGACTTGGACTTGAGTCGAGAACCTAATGCCCAAACATAAATTTCTTGTTGATATCGAACCTAAATGAACTTGAACCTAATCTGACTCATTATCATCTTCAACCACGAACATATACACAATACATAGAATAACAAAATTTATTATTCAAGAGAAAAATAAGGTAAAATACCAAATTTTATTTGGGTTTAATTATATTATTTTTAATATTTTTACTTCAATTTTCATATTTTAAAAATTATCACTTATTTTGATATTATTTACTTTATCTTCATATTTAATTTATTTTTATTTTTAGAATATTATATACACAGACTACATGGCAGTCAAGGTTTTGGCTTTTTCTTGGAGGGAGAGAGAGGGAGACTTTAGTGGTGGCAACTGTTGCTGCCTATTTAGTATTTAATTCCAAGAAAAAGCCAAAACCTTGACTGCTATGTAGTCTGTATATACATTTCCATACCATTACCATACATACATACACACACATCACTATTCACTACTTGCCAGTTGCCATACCTTACCTTTCAAGGCCAAGCTCCAAGCTCCTGCTCTCTCTCTCTGGCCCTCTTTGTTTGCTTTTTCATATTCCTTTTTCTCTTTTTCTGTTCTTTACTTGCAAACCAGTTGCTATTTCTCTGTCCTTTTACAATCGAGCCAAAAGCAACTCCCTTCTCCTTCTCCTTCTCCTTCTTATGCTTTAACTTTTTAACTTGCTTGAAAAGAATGTATGCATGTGAGATGATCAGAGAGGCCATCTTGGTGGTTTAGCCTGAGAGAGACAATGGGTTCTTGCGTTTCAGTAGTCGATAAGGGTACATCTGATTCAGCCGTGAAAATGGGAGTGACGTTTGGCTCGCAAACGGACAAGCTTGTGATTCCAGAATCATCCATCAAGACTTTTGATGACCTTGGTATGTTCATAGTTTCTGGTCCCTTCGCTTCGCTTAATATTCAAGTCTATGAATCAAAATTCTAAGATTGCATCTTTCCTTGCTACGTTCGTAGTTTCTGGTTGTTTGACTTTCTAAGTTTTACTATTCAATAATTTTAAAAAATAAGTTAATAAAAATATATCAAAATTTAATTCTCTTATAAACAAAAAATATTTATTCAATGTTACTTACTTCTAAAATTTAGTTAGTTTAATTTAAATATACTAATTTTAATTATATTTTTCATGTTTACTAATCAAAATTATATATATGATTTATTATTATACAATTAAATGTAGATATATCTCAAATAAAATCATATTTAAAAATTAAAATACCCTTTATATTATATATATAATTACAAAAACAACAACAAAAACAATACTATTCCTGCTGATACGCTGGGTTGAGGAGATTTAGTAATATACAACCTTATCTTTAATTAGTAGAAATGTTGTTTTTAAATGAGAAAATTAATAATAATAACCGAAAGTTAATAACAATAGTAATACTAATAATGATAATAATAACAACAACAACAACAACAACAACAACAACAATAATAATATGACAATGAACTATTTTGTAATTTTTAAAACATTTAGGGACTATTTTATAAATTTAAAAAATTACCCGAAACGGTACCGGTATAGTATCGTACCAGAATCCAATCCGGTACGGTATTCGTAATATTTGTTGAAGAGGAGGTAGGATTTTATAAAAGAGTTGTTGTAGAGTTAAGAGAGAAGGAATGGTTAAATTGGCTAGTTTATTTTTTATATTAAATTCCTGAGAAAAGTAATCTAAATATCAAAGGGGTGCTGGGATTTAGAATCCAAGTAAAGTGCTTAGGGAAAGTAAAACTTTCCCTATATTAAGAAAGTTTTTACTTTCCTAATTACTCAAAAAATGAATCAAACGTGATAATATAAATTTTAGGAAAAATATTACTTTCTCAAGCAAGAATTCATACCAACCAAACAAGGTCTAAGAGATAAGTACTACTTATTTACAAGTTTAGGCTCACAAGAAGAAGAATTATAAGAATCTCTTTTACGAAGGATCCCTTATCCAAATCTTTATACGCCAAAATTTTCTATTGCGAGTTATATCGATAAGTTTTAACATTGTCTTATCATTCTTGGTCACTTCCTCCTAATTCTTCTTAGATCTTCCTTTTTCTTCTTACAACTTTTGAGTACGATCTTTTCACATTTTCTCACTAAAACGTTCAAATGTCCCCCTCTTAACATTTCCAAATCACTTATGCCTTGTTTTTCTTAGTTTTTATTTAAAATTTATAATGCTAATTAAAATTATTAAGAGTAATAATAAAATACTCTTTTAATTTATATAAAAATAATTTAATGTTAGTCGCATAATTATTATTGATGTTATACAATATCGCAGTAAATTTATTACACATAAGACTTATTAATATTATGTTAAATAAAAACAAAAAATCTCCAAAATTATAAACAGCCATTTAATTTTAAATATTAATTTAAGATCAAATGTGAAAATAGATGTATACCTATCGGACAATTTAGTAATTTAACAGTGAAATGGTAAGAGACGGTCACAGAACTTCCGTAGAAGCTATTCTTCGTCGTCTTCTGTTCTTCGTTCCTTGTGACTTATAAAACCCAAAGTGGTCTCATCTCATGAGGTTGAAGCAAATGGAGAATCATTAGGAAAAAAGTCCGAATTGACAGTCATTTCTTCGAATCTGGAAGATGGTATCTACAACTAGAAGCTGCAGCTTCTCCTTCTCGTCATCCATGACTATGGTGATGCTTTTATGCATCTTCCTTCTGTTTCTCCTCCCTGCTGCTACAGCTAGTAATGACCTAAGAAGATCACTTCCCTCTTCTTCCCGCGGAAGCTTATTAGCAATGCCCAGATACCGTAAGAGGCAGCAGATCTCGAGCTGCTCTCAGATGGCGTCCAGATCCCAGTGTTCGCAGGACCCCAGTTGCCAGTGGTGCGTCAGCGAGGCCCTTGACGATATGTGCTTTAGCAAAGCCGAAGCTTGGCGACTTCCTCAGCAGGTCTTCGTCTGCCATTGACTTTGACGGTGTTAGAAACGCAACTACTGTTCTTTGTCTTCTTTTTCGGGCGAGCTTCTTCTTGTTGTCATTTTTGTTGGAAAAAGCTTGTATCGATTATTGAATTGGTTTTCTAGTCAAGGATGGTTGTGAGAGATTATAAATTCTAGATGAGAATGCGGCTAGTGACGAATGTTGCCTTCTTCAGATTCCTTTTAAGAGCAAGTGATTTTTGATGTTGTAATGGAAATGAAATGCTACTATTCAAGTTGGGATTGAGAAGAATTGAGAAATTTCCCTATAGTTTTCTTCTGGAATATTTCATCCCCCAACTGCTTAGCTAAATTTTCTTCTGTTTTAACACTTCTAAGCTAGACAACATAACTAGCTAATCCTCTGCGGATCTGAACTCTCTTTGGCTTTTGTTTGCTGAATGATGATGCTATTCTTAAGATTAGAAAATGGTGACACCAAACCCAACTCTCCATTGTGATTGTTGCTGATTATTGCAAGCTGCTTGTCATTGACTTATGCGGCCCTCTGGAGATCTGATCTGACTAATTTCTTTGAAACATAGAAGCTTTCTTGAAGCTCGATTTCAGGAATGTCATGACATCTAACAAATTGATTGAGGATCTGCCCTTGTGACTGACATGGGACGTAATCTTTGGAGAGCAAATTTGATCGCCTATGGGCCCATGATTTCATTTTTTACATTCTAAGACAAAATCATTGGCATGTGATGGATTTATCTATAAGTTGTTAGTTTCATTTGTTTGTTTAATCTTTGATGTTAATGCATGTTTTGCTTACTTTGCAGATATTAAAGATGAAACCTTTTTCGATTCCCGGCCGTGGTTAGATTCTGACTGTGAAGATGAATTCTACAGTGTCAATGGTGGTGAGCGGTCATATTTTATCGCTCACATTATTAGATGCTATGGGTGTCGCTTATTTACAAATACGTAGCCTAAAAAATATCCCATTGGTTAGATTTGATACAGGACTATATAACAACTTTGTGCAGATTGCAAAGTTATCAATCAAATTTCATTATACTGCTAAATAGATTATGTAAAGCAGCTAGCATCTCGGGATTGCCTGGTGCCAGCTAATAGGCTGTGAGAATTCAGCTCATTTTAATTCATTTCTTTTCACTTACAATACAGATTTTACGCCATCTCGTGGCAATACCCCAGTCTATCATGGATTCTCTATTGGTACACCTAAATTGAACAAAACCTTAGAGGAGAAGGCTCCAGGTTTTGTACCTGAACCGTCCCCAACAGGGAAAAAAAAAAGGCTGTCTGAACTTTTCCAAGAGAGTCTCAAAGAAGATCCTGACATTGACGATCCATGTCCCTCAGGCAACCAGACCAGTGCCAGTGAGAAGATGGGAGTGAAGGCCACCTTACTGGGGTTCCCTCCTAAGCCTGCAGATACTACCTCATATTTATCAGGTGCAAATTCCAACTGCAGCAACGAAAGAACTGAGAATGGAGAGGTGCTGATTGAGAAGGACAAATCATTAAAATCAGTGCATTGTTGTCTTCAAAGCTTGATTTCTTGCCAAAGTTTTAGTGAGAGGAAAAAGAGGTTGAGCCCAGCTGTAGCAGTAAATGGTAAGGCATAAATCTTACCAAACCTACTGCTTGGTTGGAACAAGTGGAATCTAAATTCCCTAGGTTGTGAGTTATATGGAATCATGTTCTCCAGGACTTGGACGTGTAAATTACAAGGTCACTTTTCTTTTATAATCAAGGGTGTGTATAGAGCCAAAGCTATAGAGAAGCTGTTATGTGGCAAAACTAGTCTGAGAATTCTACTCAGTAAATCCAAGTTTAAGTTATATCCCTTATGAAAGCTCTTAATTTATAAAGCCTAGGTGAAAATTGCCCTGTAGATCAGTGGAAAGATCCTTATTTGCATTTGTAGAATTATATTGTTGTCTCTGCAGATTTAATAGCTTCCACGTATGTAATGTAGATTTACTTTAACAGGACTTCTTTTCCATAATCGTACTATCTTTGAGCCTAAAGAGCTGTTCTTTCATCAAACCTAATCTTGTCTTTTGGCTTGAACAGTCAGTTGTATGAATAATGTCAGCAAGTGAAGATGAATCAACCATCCCCACTCTCCAGCCGTTTTCTGCTTTACTAAAGATCATTTACGAAACCAACATCTAAACGTATAAAGGCATATTGAACTCAATTAAGCGAAAAGCCTTGCACCATTGACTATCCTGGAGCCAGAAAAAGCCTTACATTTTGGCTTAGGGAGGATTTCTTTACTTTATCCCTCGAACAAATCAATGGAATTTGTATCTCTTAAGTTGTATATGAAGATCAACATTATGAGTTATGACTTGACCTGGGAACTGAACAGGCAAGAAGATATGGACACAGGACATTTCTAATCTAGCAAAAGAGCCAAATTCTGTTGCAGAGAACGCCACATGATTGTCAAAAGCCCCACTCGTAGAAAGTGAAATTATGAGGAACCACTGTACTCGTTTTCTGCACGTGATCTGTTTCCATCAGGCCGCTGAAATGCCATTCCCTTTTATCAGATAACATCCCATCATTTAATAAAGTTATGTATTGTGCAGCAGAAATGGCCAAGCTTTCGCAGAAAAAATGGGTATGGTGTATAGAACCTGTAATTCTGTAAAGATACCCTGTTGTACTTTTTTCAAAAAAAAAAAAAAAAAAAACCTTGTTATAGCGTTTGTGTTAGTACGTAGAGGGAACCTTATTACGTACCCAGGGTTTCGTGAAAGGATCAAAAACGAAGATAGTGTGGAGTACCTGGATTCGGTTCTATCTCTGATTCCGATGCCGATTCCGAGTTCCAAACGCCTCCAAATCTCCCGGGTCCTTTAGTGGAAAGTGCTCACCGACTCACGGGCAAGGCCTTTCTACAGTTTCCTCAAATCCCGAGCTTCCTTAACGGGTCAGGAACCTTACGCTCGAGAACGGCTTCAGAGTAATTGCAGGAGACCTTACCTTTATATAGCTTTCATATCGGGCTTTTCCATCACAAGGCCGATATGAACCCGGTCTACACTAATCGGGACCCATTTTTCACCCGGACTTCGACCCCTTGAACTAGATCATTTATTGGGTCACTTTAATATTGTTATCTGGATCAAATGGTGTAAGTTAACCGGTAATTTAATTAAAAACTAAATTGCAATTATGTTAGTCCAACTTTATGAGACATTGACAAAATTGCCCCTAAGGACAAAAATGTCTAACAATCTCCCCTTTGGACTATCATTAATTGCAGTAAACTTTAGTTTAAAAATAACTTTAAAACTTGAATTCCCTACGAGGTTTAGTCTGTTGACTTTACTGTATGTTAACATATAATCCTTAATTCCTTCAAGTATCTCAATACCCACTAGACTGTATTCCAAAAGTCTATAACTGGATTAACCAGATATTGACTAAACAGTCAACCAGTAACTGCAATGTCCTATCTAGTACATAGCTTAGCATACATCAGGCTATCCGCCATACTAGAATACGGAACATTCCTCATAATCTCTCTCTTCACTGAATTCTTTGGG
>JAOSBL010000211.1:2986697-3004518 GCA_027568915.1 Erythroxylum roraimae
CTGATTCATGACACTCTCACTTCTATACCCATCTATGCTATGCAGTCCACATGGCTTCCCCGGGCTGTATGTGATGAAATTGATAAAGTAGCGCGCGGTTTTTTGTGGGGCAAGCTCGGCACTCTTAAAGGGGTCCACCTCCTGCCTTGGACTACCGTTACAACCCCGAAAGCTTGCGGCGGCTTAGGTGTGCGGCAAGCTCGAGAGGCTAATACGGCGTTGCTCTACAAAATGTGTTGGGACATATGTTCGACGCGTGACTGCCTCTGGGTGCAGGTCCTCCGCTCTCGGTATTTGAGTGGACAGGATCTCATGTCACATCAACCCCCTCCAACAGCCTCCATAGCCTGGAAGGGTGCTCAAGGATGGGTATAGTTGGCGGATTGGCGACGGGATGAACATTTATTTCTGGAATGACCGATGGCTTTTTGATGGCACATTGGCTTCAGTGGTGGGCCAAATCCCGGAGCATCTCAAAGATCTTCACATTAACGACCTTCTCTCCTCTTCTTCAGGGTGGAACCTGACTCCTGTTGAGGGCGTTGTTCCCTCCGAATATTGTCAACGTATCCGGGCTATCCCACGACCGCTCTCGTCCCCAGGGCCTGATCGCCTTATCTGGATGGGTAGTCCCAACGGGGTGTATACATCGCGGGGCGGCTACACCTTTATTACCAGTGTACCTACCTTGGATAGACAACCCTCTGAAGAATGACAAAGATGACAGGTCCTTGCAACCCATAAGATTAAACGACGACTGTGGAATAGAGAAACAATGGTGTGTATGTCTAGAAGGAGGAATTGACAGATGAATTTAGGGATTTAATCTTGTTGAAACGATGTCGTTTAGTTATATCATAAAACGATATCATTTTATTAATTTATGTCATTTTTGTTAATTAAGGCTGACGTGTCTTATTAATTAAAGTTCATAGACACGTGACACTGTCATGCTAACAAAGATAATTGAGACACTAATGTTGAGTTAGAATTGAAAAAATCAAAAGTTTGAGTATTTTAATGTCACTTTTTAAAGTTCGGGTTATAATTACAAAATTGACCAAAATTTGAGATTTTTTTTGTAATTAACCATAACTAAAATTATAAAGATTAGAAAGGAAAAGTTGTTTGATCAACGTTTTAGGGTGCTTTTTTCAAGTTTAACAGAAAATAATTTAAGATTTATATAATGTTTTGAAAATTGAGCCGAAAGTCAAATCGGTAAGATAAAAGTTTAGGAGGTTTTTGGTTCCGTTTTATTTTTGAGTTTTTTGTTGTTGTTTTCATAAAAAATAAAATAGTCCCAACGTTTAAAAACTTCAATCGGTATTAGATCGTCATAAAATTGATGCAAGATTGAATAAAATTGAAGAATTTAAAATAAGATTAAAGGAGACTACCTTAATTTAAAGTTTAATTGAAAAGATGACTATTAAATAAAAATTAATTAGTTTATTTTATTTTATAAAAATCAATTAGTTCACAAAAATCGATCGATTAATTATTAAACTGATCGATCTTTAATAGCAAAAATTATTAAAGTAAATCAAATCAAAAAATTAAAAATCGAATCAAAAAATTTTTCAATTCAAAACTTTCCCATTAAACTATATGAACGGTTTTTTAATCATAACATAATATAACATTCACGCGCGCGCGCGCATATATATATATATATATATGCTAATGAAAAAATTGAGCATATTATTGTTATAATGTTAAGATAAAACCTTACTTAAACGACGTCGCGGTTTAACCAGAACGCAGTCTTCCTGTCACGACGTGTCGTTGGATGCATTGATGCGTGCTTAGAAGAAAGAAGAAGATCCCAACAGAGAAGAAAACGAAGAGAGAGACAGAGAGAGGGAGAGAGAGGAACAAAAGGTCGGGCTTTTCTCTCTCCTCCGTTAGGGCAGAGGTATCGAGCCACAGAGAAAGCTTAGAGCTCTATCAAAACTCATTCTTTTTGCATTTACTCTGCGTAAGATTTTGAAATCTCAAATCCCCCTTTTTTTCTCCTCTTCTTGTTTCTTTTTTTCAATTCTCATTTCTACTCCTTAGAAATTCTGAAATCCTGTATTTTGTCTGCGTTTACTTTGGTCTGTAGCGGAAAAGGGTTGCTTTTGTTCTACTTCTCTTCTCTTTCCTCTCCCTTGAAAGCTCAGTGTCCCTCAACTCTTATCAAGGGCTTTGGATGCTCACCTTTCGGTATATTAGTTTGAATTGGTCGGCATTTCTTTGTGGGCGTAGCTAAAGTTTGCCTTTTGGAAATTAGTTTCTTCAGGTATTTAGTGTCTTAAAATTATTTGGTTTTAGGGTTTTGTGACAGTAGTTTTGCGTTTGCATATATGTTGAGGTTTATGAGGATTGACAGATTTTAGAGTCTGTGTATTAGAAGCTCTGAAAGGTTGAATTTTGGTAGGTTGAGGTGATTTACATGCTTATGCTTACTGCTTGAACACTGAAATCAGAGTGTGATAGCCATGTCCGGTAACAATAACCAACCCAAAGGACTTGGCCAATCCTCATCACCATTTGGAAATGTGGGGATGGTCAACCCGACAATGCCCACAAATCCAACATTTTCACAGGCACAATTAGGTAGTGGATTTCAGGGTCAGTTCCAGCTGTCCCAAGCACAGGTCAATGCACAAGCGCAGTTGAAAGCGCAGCAGGCACACGCACAAGCACAAGCGGCTCATGCGGCACAAGTTCAAGCAGCACATGCACAAGCACAAGCACAAGCGGCTCATGCCGCACAAGTTCAAGCAGCACACGCACAATATCAGGCACAGTTACATGCTCAAGGTTTTTCTCTTGGCCAAGCTCAGAGTGCAGGATTAGGGAACTTGGGTTCATCTCCTCCTCCTTTTTCAACTCCGGGTAGTGCAAGTGCAAAGAGGTTTGCTCAAAAGCCCCCGGTGCGGCCTCCTGGTATTCCTATGGGAAACATGGTTTCTCCATTAAAAGCTATGGAACTCAATGCTGCTCGTAAAAAGAAGCAAAAACTTCCTGAGAGGCAGCTACAGGAAAGAGTGGCTGCAATTCTGCCGGAGTCCGCTCTGTACACACAACTGCTTGAGTTTGAGTCTCGTGTGGATGCTGCACTAGCGAGAAAGAAGGTTGACATCCAGGAGGCCCTTAAAAACCCTCCTAGCCTGCAGAAAACTCTTAGAATTTATATTTTTAACACTTTTGCAAACCAGATTAAAACCATCCCCTCTAAGCCCAATGCTGAACCACCAACTTGGACGCTAAAAATTGTTGGGAGAATTTTGGAGGATGGTGTAGATCCTGATCAACCTGGAGCTGTTCAAAAATATAACCCATTGTACCCAAAGTTCTCATCTTTTTTCAAGAGAGTGACCATCTCATTGGATCAGAGATTATATCCTGACAATCATGTTATTGTATGGGATCAAGCTCGATCGCCTGCACCTCATGAGGGTTTTGAGGTTAAGAGGAATGGGGATAAGGAGTTTACTGTGAGCATACGGTTGGAAATGAATTATGTGCCTGAGAAATTCAAACTTTCCCCAGCTTTGATGGAAGTTCTTGGAATTGAGGTTGATACACGTCCAAGAATAATAGCTGCAATCTGGCATTATGTGAAGGCTAGGAAGCTGCAGAACCCAGACGATCCTTCTTTCTTTAATTGTGATGCACCCCTTCAGAAGGTATTTGGGGAAGCAAAAATGAAGTTTACAATGGTTTCAGCAAGGATATCACCTCATTTATTTCCACCACAACCAGTTCTCTTGGAGCATAAGATTAAACTTTCTGGGAATAGTCCAGCGGGAACAGCTTGCTATGATGTGATGGTGGACGTGCCCTTTCCGATACAGAGGGAATTGTCTGCTTTATTGGGGAATGCAGAAAAGAGCAAAGAGATTGATACTTGTGATGAAGCAATATGTAGTGCAATAAGAAAAATTCATGAACATAGGAGAAGGCGAGCATTCTTTCTGGGATTTAGTCAATCACCTGTTGAATTTATTAATGCTTTGATTGAATCTCAAAGCAGGGATTTGAAACTTGTTGCTGGAGAAGCTAGTAGAACCGCAGAGAAAGAGCGACGTTCAGATTTCTTCAACCAACCCTGGTTAGTCCAATGCAACTTCTGACTTTTTATTGTTATATCAGATCGATTATTTTCCATAGAGGAATACCATATCTTTCACTGGTTCATTACACTATATTTGGGTTCATGCTTGGATTTTAGTATGAAGTGACATGTTCAATATGGTAGCCCCTCTGGACAATGTTAATGCAGGATGAATAATAGTAGCTTTTATGCTTCATAATTTGAGTGGCCGCAGTTGTATTTACATTTTTTGTCGTTTCGACATTATAGGCTGCTAAAAAGTTACTTGGCCTGAAATAGAGGAACATGAAGGGAAAGAACATTCTCCCCCTCCCCCTTAACTTTATTTGTTTTAATGACATTCTTTTTAATTGGTACAAGAAATACCAAACTCTTATGTGGTTTCTTACGATGATTGAAACAGGGTTGAAGATGCTGTTATTCGGTACTTAAACCGGAAGCCGGCTGCAGGAGGTGATGCTTCTGGAAGCACTTGAGTTGGGGAGTTGTTGACAATGGTTAATCATAGTAACCATCTGTAAATTTGGGGGATTCTACATTGCTGGCTAGAGTACTATTACAACAAACAACCACTAACCATTTTACATGTAATGGCCATGCTTGATGCAGGAGGAATGTTGTTTTTCTTGTAAAACAACTTAAGACTTGTTGTAACTTGTTAGGAATACATGTCCTTGGTACTTCTGGCATGCTAATTGGGAAAGAACCAGATACTAATACCATAGTGTTTTTCGTTTTGTTAGCTTTGCGACGGCGAAAATCGAATCGAACAACCCGTCACTTGATTTTCCGTAGCTGACTTGCTAAATAACCTCGAGAGATTAGGTGATAATCTTTCTATTAGCATATGCTCTCTGAACAATTAGTTTCTAAAACTTGGAAGCCTGAGGTCACTATCTTCTATCCCCACATATTTTTGGATCAAATCTACAGATTAACCAACGTTGACTTTTACATGGTATACAAGTTATATTACTAGTCGTTACTAAAAAAAATTCCAGCATCAGGCACCTTCCTAGAAATTTAATCAAGCATGCATTGACTCGTTAGATTAATCACCTGGCTAGTTGCTAAATGTTTAACTATTTCCTCTTTCGAACCAAAACTCTCAACCCACCTGCCATGTGAGCTGTCAAGAGTGGCACAAACACCGGTTTACTTGAACTAACAGGTTGGAGTTCGAACTTCTCGAGTATGGAAGCCACCACATACTTCATTTGAATGAAAGCCATCTTCTTCCCCAGACACACTCTGGGCCCTGCCTGAAAAATTGGGAACTTGTAAGGACATACCTTCCTTATGACTCTTCTTTTGTCACGTTGGAGAAACCATCTTTCCGGTTTGAACTCTGACCAATCCTTTCCCCAAAGTGCCTCCGTTCTTCCCATTCCGTATGGGAAGTAAGTCACTCTATCTCCTGACCGGACTACTGTCTTGTCAGGCAATGTATCGTCAGTCATGGCATGCTTCGAGTCCCAGACTACTGGTGGGTATAGTCTCATTGACTCACGGAGACATGCCTCCAGAAAAACTAAGTCTGCTAATGACTCGTAATCCACCATTCTTTCAATGACATGTTTTGCCTCTTTCACCACCTCTCTCTGCGCATTGGGGTGACGGGAAAGCAACCAGAACAGCCATGTCATTGCTGCTGAGGTCGTGTCTTTCCCTGCCATTATGAAGTTGATGACCATGTCTCTGATGATCACCTCCTTATGGCCAGCCAATATCAGCCTGGAAAGGAAATCTTCACTGTTATGGTTATGTCCTCCTTCAATTATCTTCTTCTTGTTCGCAACTATCTCAGAAACATAACTATGAATTTGTTCAACAGCATCCTTGAGCTTTCGCTCTGATCCGATCCCAAGCCATCTCTTAATCTTCCAGGCTATGAACACAGATGCAGCTCCTCGTTTTGCGCATATCTCTGACGCCATGTCAAAAGCTTTGGCAAGATCAGCGACCGGTAACGAAGGATCCAAAGAACATGGTTCAGTCCCCAGAGAAACCTTGCATATTATCTTAAACGCAAGCCTTCTAAGCAACTCCTGCAAGTCCACGACATCTCCTGTTTCTGCCAGCAGCTCCAACACAGGCAACAACTGTTTTCCCACTTCCTCCTTCAATGTCAGCATGAAGTACTCTCGGATGGACTTGGCCGTGAACTCATGGCTGGCCAACTTGCGTTGTGCGCGCCAAAGCTCCCCATCCACGTTGAATATGCCATAGCCAAGAAGGTCACCAAGAACTTCAGTGAAAGGCTTTCCCTTGGGAAAGTTATTGAAGTTTGTTTTGAGCATGTACTCCACATTTTCAGGGTTAGCAGTCACAATGGTTCGACGTGCTCCAAGCCGGTGTACGACAATGGTGTTGGTTGCTGATTCTTTTAGCATTTGAGTGTACCAATCTAAGAGGCGGGTTCGGTTCTGATAGTAAGAAATCAAGCATCCAATTACAGGATAACTCGGCGGCTTGTGACCTGACGAGAATCTGGGAAGTTGCGGAAATGTGGAAAGAACTGCAACGACAAGATAAAGAAGTAAGACGCTTAACAGAAGGAAACACAGTAGAAGAAGATTGAGAGTGATCAGAGAAGATGTGAAACTTGCCATTGCAGTTAATTTAAGTGATGAAGGTGGTCAGCACATGATGCATAGCGTAATCTGTATATAAATAAGCTCATCCGACTATAAAATATTCAACTTTAATTTTCTTTTTTTCTTAAGAAAAGTATAAACAAATAATTATTAGTCGTCAATTGCCTATTTGTACGGATCAAATATCTCGTTCCGGTTACGATATTCTTATCATGTTTTATTAAATTTTATTACATATTTATGTAGACCTTCACATAAATATATAAATAAATTTTATCCACATATTTATATAAATCCTGATCCACATAAATGTATGGATGAGATTTAATATAATAAAGTTGTATAAGAGCCGCTGGATGTAACGTGTGTACGTAAGGGTTGAATTATTTGTGAATATTTAATGCGTTTTTGGTGTTATATGGTTAGCATTTGGTGGTCATGGGCCACAATCACGGAGGTAACATGTATTATTTGCATCCGATGATATAAAAATTCGATTAAAAATTAAACCGAAAAAAAGTAATTTAAGGTTTAAAATATTTAATCAATATTAGATTGTCGTAAAATCGATTAAAATTGAATAAAATTGAAGAATTTGAAAACGATCAAAAAATATCTTTACTTATAAAAAAATTTAAAGTTTAATTAAAAAAGAAATTATTAAATAAAAGTTAATAGGATTATTTTGATTTATAAAAATTGATCAATTAACTAATAACCTGATTATTTTTTAATAACAAAAATTATTAAATTAAATCAAAACAAAAAGTTGAAAACCTTATTCTATTTTATTAAATCTCATCCACATATTTTACGTATGAACTAAATAAATATATAAATGCAGAAGGTCTCATGTGGTGTAACTCTTGCTACCAACTTTTCCAAGTCAATGATTAGAATTGCAGTTAGTAAAGTTGCAATTATGAATGGTAATCCAACCCAAATCCTCTTAATGTTTATTATGAGTAGTACTAATTTAGCTCAAAATTCAATTGAAGTCACATTAAACTGTTAAAGTTTAGTTTCTAAAATGTATAGATCAAAATAATATTATTGTGGTCAATTATATCAAAATCACATTGTTTGAATCATAAGATTTCAAACTTTTGAACTTTTGATCGAATAGTAGGTTAGTCCATAAACTCTAAGTCCAACTCAAAACCTAATTTGTTGATTTTCAAATCAGATTAGGTCAAATTGAGTTGAGCCGTGTCGAATTTCTTATCACGTCTAATCGCAACTCATCTCAATTTTAAAAATAATAGCTTATTAAAAATATAAATATATCAAAATTTACCAAAATTATATCATTTTAATGATAAAAGTCGAGACTTCCAAATTTTCAAATTTTCGATTGAATTTTAAGGTAATTCTTATACATGATTTTAACTCGAGACCTAATCAATCAAAATTTAATCCGTTGACTTTAAAATTAAATAAGACCGAATTGAGATAGACCGAATTTTTTATCGTGTTTAATTTCAGAGCATCTCAATCTTAAAATGACAATTAGTTAAGAAAAAAATACACTAAAAGTTTAAAAATTAATATATGCATTTAGTAACCTATGCGAGTTTTACCTAATCATGTATATTCCAATACTCCGACCAGCTGGCTAGTCTGCTTCCTAATACATGAATCTACACGTTTTGTTATGTTATACTGGACAATCGCAAGTAGCAGATTGAACAACATGTGGGGTTGCTTAGTAGGAAGAAGTAAATCATAGAAAAAACAACCCTTTGGGAAGTAGTAATTAATGTGCATCCTATACTTTAACCGAATTGAATTAACTGGCGAAACATCGTGTTAGATCCAGAAGATTTTGTGTGAGAGTACACATACATGCATAGAGGCTTTATTGACGGGTTGCAGACCCGGTTTTTGTTAGGGTGTTCTAATTCTGTTTCCTTTAATCTGGTTCACGCATTTATATATGTGAATGAGATTTACGGCTTATTTGACAAGCTGATTGTATTAACTGATAGCTGATTGCTAATCTGATAAGCGGATTGTATTAGCTGTTTGTCATTTGATGTTTGGTAAAATTAGTTGTTTATGTATAAAATGACTTATGAGGACATGGCTTTAAAAAAATTATAAAGGTATGAATATTATATATCTTAGTATTTTATTGAATATTCTTATAAGAATTTAGATTTTAGATATTTAATTCTCTAAAAATTAAGTTTATAACCCTCAAAATATAGTATATTAAACTTTAAAATAAATTATGTCACTTTCAAAAGTTCAATATTTCATTTATCAAAATTGAAGCAAAGGACATAGGTGAGTCATGAACCACCGTGCATGACTCTAATCACGGGGTGACTTATTAAATAGTAGTCACAGGGTGACTTAATTAGTCACCCCGTGCGTGAGTGAGACAGGTTAGAAAAGTGAGACCAGATTAGAGCGTGAAAAAGACATCGCCTAGAGAATAGAGAGTGAAGGACGTTATAAGAAAGGTTAATCAGCTCTTGCGCAAACGCTGCTTGTAAGCAATTTTTATAAAATTAACTGGTTGAGTTGAATCAGCTAACCCAATCAGCCAACAACTAAACAAGACCAAAGTCAACTAACTAATTTCTGTCATTTTTTAGCTAATCAGCCAACATTTAATAAGATTGTAACCGATTAATTGAAATAGAGAATCTGATCCCTTTTATTGATATAATCATTACAGGTTCTTTATTATTAAAAAAGTATACACATATAAATAAATGTCTTGAATAAAATTTAACAGAGAACTGGTCCCATTACACGTTCTTTATTATTAATAGAAAATACGCACGTGCGAAAAATCAAAGATATGATGAGCTGACCAGTCTTTCTCTTTCTTTTTCCCAGTTGTCATTTTTGTCCGAAAAGCAACATGTGGATGTGAATGGAGGAGATGGTCCGTACCAACTCCGATGTATATGCATATACGTCATACTTGTACATCCAACCCCACCTTATCATTGAAGACTCAAGTTGAGATAAATTGAACCAATACAAAAACTATAAATTTTCCAACAACCAATCCAATGGAGATTTTTAATTTTTTTAAATTTAGTTTCAAAATTGCCAAAGATCTGTTCCCTCTACTCCCCTTTGTTCAACTGTCTACATTAGATAGTTAAGATCAAAGGAGAATTGAGAGGAACAAGATAAAAGGAATAGAAGATCTGTTCCGTAAAAATTTAGTTAATGTAACTAATAAATAAACATTTGGTGAATACGGTACATAAACAAAACAACAAAATTTAAAATATTTAAAAAAATTTAAGTAATAAATTTTTTTTTTTTTTAAAGTTAGGCATTATTTAATTTATAAAAAAATAATTGTAAAAAGACAAAACACCAACCAACACTTTGATTTGGAAATTTTAAATTAATAAAAGGATTGTAGCTTGTTCACATATCATATAATTATACATTTATTGATCTCTTATGGTTATTTTAATTCTTTCAATAGTGTTTTTGGACTGACTTGGCATTATTGAATGAAAAGCAAATCCATTGAAGCAGATACTAAATTTCATTGATGTTGAAGTATGAACTCGAGTGTTCAGACTTAATAATCATAAACTAATCAAAGATTAGAAGACATTTGATCTTTTGAGAGGATGAAGTATGGATTATTTTTAAGTATCTTCAAGTTGCATTTCATTTCAATCTAGTACAAAGACAAGGAGCATACCAAGCCCCCCAGGAGGAGGTCGAGTTGGTGAAATGAGAGGTATGGGGTCAAAAAATTCTGTGTTCAAATCTCCCTACTTACGCTCTCTTAATTGAGCTTGTCATAAAGAATTTGCCTAGTACAGAGTACCTGATTGGTGTGATTTGCAGACTATTTTATCAATCCGGAGATTTACTCAATGCGTATCTTCCGTTTTCAAAAATAAAAAATAAAAAAGAGCATACCAAACTAACCTCACATATCCATTTCAATAATCAGTAGACTCCATAATTATCAACTACATACTACCACAAACTTTGAAGATAGTTGGTGTGGAGATTTGAACATCTATCCAGAAAGTTAATCAAAGCTACTACATTTGTTTGCCACGGAAAGAAACTAAAAGCTCAAACAGTTCAGTGAAAGAGTTACCGAGCTTTGACGCCATTTGAGATCGAACTAAATACGTACCCCCTTACATATTTGAGTGACCAAGACGGACTTGAACTCGGTGCCATGAAGTGTTCAGAATCCCTCTCAAGTTCCAGATATCTTGAACATGCTCCGGTTGGACGTTTGCTGCTGAATCCACCTGCACATGATGAGAAGAAGAAACATCATGAGTTGGATAATCATAGCTTTGATGACAAGTATATATGGGATTGCATCTCATTTCAATGCCAATAATCTAGTTATATCATGAAAACAGTTCTAACACGTATTTATCGTGCCAGTGCTAAGTAGTTAGGAATTGGTATAACAAGTTCTTCTACTCTGTATCCATCAATCTAGTTAATTTGTTTCCATTATATTGTCATTAGCTGGCAATTCCTTGAGATCTTCGGATTGCACGCATAAAGAGGAGGAGCTCATAGTCTGTAACAACCATTGGTGCATCTGGTTTGGATGCATAAAACTATGATGGATGGATGGCACTTACCGCTTTTGCCACAATTTCCGTGCTTTTTGAGAGTTCGACTGTGACCTCAAACAGCACCCAAGCCCATCTGTCACTACTGATATCATCTGCAATGTATGGAAGACCAGGTTTTTGATATCTGGAGGCTTCCACCCAGGTTTTGCCACCATCAACAGACACATCTACTCTCTCAATTCCTCGTCCACCACCTGATGCTGCATATCCACTAACTTTAACCTGCAGAATAAATTGAAAGGAAAAGATTAAAATGGTTCTATGTCTAATCATTCACCAAAAACACCTACAGGATTTGAGGGGTATTGTGTTTCATTCCAATAAGAGAAATATAAAACATCACCATTGATCAATGAAATAATCGATGGATGATGACAACTTGCGAACATGAAGATCTCCAAGAATATAGTGATTCAAAATAAGACAAAATTTTGAATATGATCCAAGAGATGAATATATGTGTACGTGGACATGAAATAAAATTTACAACGGCAACAACTAACCTGTCCAGGCTTTACTGAAGCTAGATCCTCTAAAGAACAAATGGCACACTGTCAAGCAGAGAATAAAAACAACCTCGTTTGAAAAGAAAACCAAATGAACATGAAAACCGGGAAACCTTCCTATAAGGCCTAGAGGAAATACCTGGACTGGGAAATCCATCTGTGGCTTCCTAGTGGACCAATTGATGTTATCCCAATTCACTGATGGGGGAAACATCTTGTAATCTTTTTGCATAAAGAATCCCTAAAAGCAAATTCTAACATATGATGATTGGAACGGACAAAATATTTTAAAGTTAATTTGACATAAGGCATATCATTTTTCAACCTGGCATTCTTCTGCAGTTATGTTAATATGATCCAACCATTTGACAGAACGGGCACCGATAACACCTGGGACAACCACCCTTAATGGATAACCGTGGTCCCTGTTTAGAGGCTTTGGCAAAGGTAGAAAGACAGAAGTTAATTTTTGACAGTGAATAGAAACAGCAGACTCAGTTGTATATGTTAGACACAACCAGCACACGACATTCTGACAAAACCAAATCAGAATAAGTGCAGAAAACAAGCATCCTTAAATTTTTTTGACATCTGAGAAATTCACAACTTTTGACAGGCAGTACAACTTTCATGGTTTCAGTTTCTTCATTCAAATATCCTGAAATGTGTATGCCACGAAACAGAATAACAAACATCTCATGTCCTACGGAGAGATGAAATAATAATAAGACTAAGAATAGTAGTCAAAAAATGTCCAGAAACCACATGAGTTCTGAGTATAGACACTAATCATTCACAAGGTAAGCGAAAGGCTCAAAAAATCCCGTCCCTAAGAAGTGAACCTCCAAAGGAAAAGGAAGAAGACAGAAGTGCTTTGCTGGATGGCCATAGTCTAAATGTTGAAAAACAAAAAAGAACATTGTTTTCCTTGTAGAATGTGTGCAAGAGGTAGGAAATGGAACTTGTTTGAACAGAAAAAAATGATCTCCACCATGAAATAATTTAGTAAACGGTAAAAAAAAAAAAAACCTACTAAAGATCAAATTCACAGAAGCAACGTCATTAACCTCTCCATTCAAAAGATCAAAAATCAACACTTACTAACCTCTCCATTCATCTCATATGCAAGCAAGACATCAGAATTAGGGTTTGTGGCCTGACTAAGAGGAATTGATGCCTTGTAGGGTCCTCCATTCTCTTCCTATGCATACCAATATTCATAGTAAGAAACATATGCACAAACAATTCCAACCACAGAGGTACACCAAACAAATAAACAAGTTTCCAAGGACTATTCAAGAAATGTCAGATTTAATACCTTACACTTGTCGATGCTAACAAATTCAACATGTTTTCCACCTGCTCTTGTGGTGCTTGTCAATTTGGAAATGCCAACAAGTTCAAGAACATCAGCCAATTTGGCACCACCCCAAACAGCTGAAAGGTACTTAAATAATTAGAAATGTAATATGTGAGCTCTTCCTGAAAAGCTAAGGATCACTTGGTGTTCAATCATTAAAAACACCTAATAGATTACTGTTTATTGCTTTACTTATATCTGCAATTTTATTTTTCCAAGTATCAACAATATATAGTTAGCAAATCGGACGTAAAGTCCAAACCTAAACCAGTTTGAGTTAGTTGATCTTTCCACATAAAAATCAGTAAAGCATCTATGTGAACCATACCAAAAGAATAAGTACTTAAATCATCAAGGAGCATTTAAAACATAGATGTTAGAGAAGTAACAAAATATATGCTTGAGTCATAATTCCAAACTCAGAATTAACAAAACAAACCATTTCCTATAGCAGAAACATCCCAGCCAACTCCTTTCACAGTTTTCACCTTGCTCATGGCAGTTCTTCTGTTACCAGCACACTGAGAATCTCGTTCGAACCAAATAAAGAAAGAATTAAATCAAATAGTTTCACTAACTGAGTAATCAAGCACGGGCCAACAAATCTGCATTATTCAACATACCTGTAATGTGGCACTGACATTATATTTTGGAAGCATCCTGTACTTTTACAACATAGGTAAATTCCGTAGATCGCTCTAAACTATAGAAAGGAATTTAAGAAAAACAATGTACAAACAACTTACCTGATATCTCTCATAAGCATTTCTCTCGGATTATCGATTAGACCACGAATGGATATAGAATATCTGCTCAGGCGAACAGGTAGCAGATAAAAAATTGTTAAGGTTTAAGAAAAGCAGGAACAGAAACAAAGTGAATGCACAACCTTTCAATGTCGTCAATCACAGGGATGGGTCCATGGTTTCTCTTGTAAAACAAATCCACAGGTGTCACGTAGGACCCAATTAACGCTGAACGAGGTGGCTCGGCGTTAAAAGGTTGCTGTATAAGAGTTGAACAAACCATCCATTCAATCTCTTCAAGAAGAAGCTCAAAAAATGATGAGATAGCTCCAAGATACACCTCAAGGACATAGCACAAACAAAAGAACCAAAAGAGCATCCAGTTTTGAAATCAAAGATAGCTTTCACAACGTTCACGAGCATATAAACTTAAGGAAGCTCTATTCTGAACTTTAAAGTCATCAAAATCCATGTATACTGGAATAAGAAATCCCATCGCAGAAATTTTATTTAAACACTCATCCTAGCAGGCCCAGAAAGTTGAAATTCCATACCAGCAAAAGAACAGTCTTTCACCTGGAATCTCTATGGGAGACATATCAAAGCAAAACTAGAAGCCTTTGTGGGAGAGAAAAAAACAGAAAACAAAAGCACAATCGTATTGAAAGGTTTCAAAGCAAAAGAAGAAGCTTAGAGCAGAGGTAGAAGCAAAGCTGGCCTTGGCGTTGATTCGAAGAGAAGGGTGACGGGGTGGTTCTTCCGAGTAATCCGAAGGTCCTCTGATTCCAGGCATTCTCAAAGATTCTCCCTTCAAGCTTCCTGTGCTACAGCTTGTAATCTATGACAAAAGAAAGCAGACGTAAAAGAGAGAATTTTTAAGATGGGATTTTTCTTTGTGATCGGTTGATACATGATACGGTGAGTGAGGAGTGACAGCCGAAGCTAGTGGAAGGGTGCGAAGAACACACGTGACCTGACAAATGACAAATGTTGCTATCGACATCGACCAGCCCGATCAAAAAACCTTGTTTCTGGACCCACAGCCCTTGAAAAGGACGATGACGACGTGGCACGAGAGGCTCCTTCCTCGGTTACTACGAACTACGAGGTAATTACACCTGGCATCGTCTTCTTCTTTTAGTTCCCCTGTTATTGGTTTGGTCTTTTTTGGGATTTGCTTTCTTATCTCAAATCCATGAATACGCTAACTCATATGAGATACATTGTCATCCAGAAAAAGGATAGTGAATTGTGTTAGTTTCAACAGATTTTCCTTTTTCGCACTAAAAACCAATTTGTCCTTGCATTCTTGGAGCGTGATGCATCAAAAAGTGTTTATTTGTTCACTCATTTGTCAGTATCCATCATCAAGACATCAAAGAAAATGGCATACATTCATTTATCATTCTGAGAGACATTTTCTTGGTCCACTTTAGAACTAACCATGCTGCTACTTGCAGGAGACCCTACATATTTGCTTCTTACGTGGCGATGTGACCAAATAGGATTTCTTATCGTTAAGTTTTAATAGGAATAGGTCAGGATTATTGAGTTTCATTAGAAAACTGGTGCCTTAGGGTATGTTTGGATGTGGGTGGAGGGATAAAAGGGATGGAAAGGAATGGAATGAAATGGCCCAAATGAGTCAGGCTATTATTTGAGAGTCTGTTTTGAAATAGGATGAAATGGCAATTGATGGCTTCGGCTTCCTTTGCCATCCAAAATCTAATATTTTGTGACCTCCCAAATTATAGGGTCAGGGATGGAATGACATGACTTGCCTTTCAAACCCTAATTTAATGACAAAAATACCCTCAAAAAAATTAATGAAATTACAACCTCAGTCCAGCAAATACCTACGCGGCTACATATTACTACGTCCATTGTGTTTCTCCTTCAAATGGCTTCTTCCATTCACGAACGTTTTCCTCAACAGCTACTAGGGTCATCTGTCTTCGTTTCATCAGGCAAGCATCGACTATTCTTTTGTGTTCATCTTCTTGACACTTTTTATATGTGAAGAAATCAGAAAATTTTATTGATGCTGGTGTCGTCTTCTTTGTTCATCGATGGACATGCGCTTATTATGTGTTATGTGTTTGAGAAGTTTTGTAAATCGAAGGATGTGTGTTTTATCCTATGTTATGTGTTTGCATCAAATAAGCACTCAAACATCTTGATTTCGAGTCTTTAGGATTCCGTAAAAGAACATTTGATGTGCAGAGACTAAAATCTGACAATTTAATGATATGATTATACTTCTGACTAGATACTTTTGTAGAACAGTGCGTTAAAGGAATTAGTTCAACTCCTAATTAATTGTTTTCTGCTTTTTAATGAATAACAAAATCATATGAATATCATATTAACGCATTCTCCTAGATACTGGACCAGCAAGTCATTTCGGATGAAATGTTTGATGTAGTTGTCAAAGCAGTACGTTCAATAGGTATCACTTGATTTTCTTATTCGAGGATACATAAGCACGTCCACTGATAAAAGGAGTTGATGACTTTCTAATTTCTATATGCAACTTTGGTTGTCGCTTAAATCTGACATAAAAGTTTCCACTAACATCAGGTGTTGTTGAACCTGATTTAGCTCGTATTAGTTCTTCTCTGCTGCAAAAGATCACCTTTTGAAGTTTGAGAACCAACTGCTACTGTCAGGCACAAGAAGACAGCTATCTTTAATTTAAGTTTTGCACCTGTAATCTTATGTATTTTATTGATTAGGCCATATTTTTTTACACCTTGGAATAGATGGCAGATCAAAATATAATGCGTAAATACATCTTACTACGACATCTATTTATTATGTGTGTTATTCAAATAATCTGCTTGGCAGTTATATGGTATTTAACCCAAAAACAACATAAAAGAAATAAACTTCCTAAAATCATAAAGGAAGAAAGAGAACAAGCATGGAATGGGTTAATGAAGCATCTTTTGGATAATGAAGAAAGATGTTCGTGAGATGTGTCCCTCGGAATATAACATTGCTTAGAGGATATTATAATTTATAGAACTATTAACCTCAATGCTATAAATAATAGTTACGTTAATGGTGACAAGGGTAATTTTGAAAAAAAAAATATTACAAGTCATTCCATTCCATTCATTTTTAGTATCACTTCCAAACAATGGTCAAAGGAGTCCCTCTCTTATTTTATTTAAACTTCCAAACAATGGAGTGGCCCATTTCATTCCATTCAATTCCACTCCATTCCATTCTGTTCCATTAATTGCCATTTCATTCCATTCCATTCTAAACTCCCAAACATACCCTAAGACACAATGGTAACTTATCATATTCCCAAAAATCAGCCCTATCTGAATTGTTTTTTTTGGATATAGTATTATGCTCCATTAGTTCTTTCTTTTTTAATTATTTCTAATTTTTTTATAAGACTTCAATCCAAACCTTATTATCGGAACCTATGTAGAAATCATTTACATGTTGATTAGTTTCTCTGTTCTTTTTTAATCATTTTAACAGTAGAATAAATTTGTTTTCTTTCTTATATTTTCTTAAATAAACCCAGCAATCTCCAAGAAAGACTGGGAAGTTTGGTTTCGCACTCGAATGAAGACATTTTTGGTTAATTCTTAAACGAGAAGTAATCAATCGCATTATTCTTTTAGTACAATTAACTTAATTTATAAAGATTACTAAGTTATGACAGTAAATTTCATTTTGTAAAAGAATATATATATAAGTAAGAAGATTCACATACTTTCTCAATCCACATTCATTAAAGTAAAAGAAATGTTTGTATAACATAGTGATTACTATAAATGATGTTTAGTATAGTATAATATGAAGTGATTACTCTCAATTGATATTCACATAATATTTAATTTGGTGCCTAAGAAATAAAGATGGACCATATTATGTAAAGATTTGTTT
>JAOSBL010000211.1:3025469-3038561 GCA_027568915.1 Erythroxylum roraimae
GATATTCACCATTTGAAGGCCTTATTGCATGGTGAATTTGAGATGAAAGATTTGGGAGCAGCAAAGAAAATTCTTGGGATGGAGATAAGACGTAATCGAGAAGTTGGTAAATTATTCTTGATCCAGGAGAATTATCTCAATAAAGTTTTGGAGAGATTTGGCATGAGAGATGCCAAATCAGTTAGTACTCCTCTTGCTAGTCATTTTAGATTATCTGCTACTCAATTATCGCAGTCACAAGAAGAGAAAGATTATACGGCACGAGTTCTGTATTCTAGTACCGTCGGCAGTATTATGTATACAATGGTATGTACCCGTCCCGATATTTCACAAGTTGTTAATGTCATTAGCAGATATATGGCCAATCCTGGCAAAGAATATTGGCAGGCGGTGAAATGAATTTTCAGATACTTAAAGGGCACTTCAAACATTTGTTTGGAGTTTGGTAGAACTAGCAATACTTTGCTTGGTTTTGTAGATTCAGATTATGCCGGTGATCTCGATAGACGAAGGTCTTTGACAAGTTATGTATTTTACATTGAAGGTTGTGTCGTTAGCTGGAAAGCTACTCTATAACATGTAGTGGCTTTATCTACTACTGAAGCAGAATATATGGCAGTTACTGAGGCTATCAAAGAAGTATTATGGTTGAGAGGTTTATTTGGCGAGTTATCCCTTCATCAAGGGGTTACTACTGTTTATTGTGGCAGCCAGAGTACTATTCATTTGATGAAAGACCAGATGTATCATGAGAGGACGAAGCATATTGATATGAAATATCATTTCATTTGGGATACTATTGCAAAGAAGAAGGTCCTTATTCAGAAGATCAACACTAAGGATAATCCTGCTAACATATTTACGAAGGTTCTTTCAGTTTACAAGTTCAAGTAGTGCTTGGACTTGATTGACATTTATAGTTGATGATATAGCCCTTTTTGGGGCATTGTCGGAGAAGGTGGAGCAGATCACTAATTGTTCGAGATCAAGTCAAGATGGAGATTTGTTGCATGCCTTGACCCCTCCAATAAGTCAAAAATTCTTGACTATTGGTTGTATGCTTTGGCCTCTTCCATTAAGTCAAAAATAGATGGCCACCGTTTAGAATTTGTCATAAATACATTATTTTCTTAATGCGCATGACATTGTTGTCAATTGCTGAAATTGCGCACAGATTGAAGAAATTTTGGACAGAAACTTGGGACTTCAGCTATAAATAGAAGGCATGGTTTGAGACATAAACACACCATTCTTCCTCTCCTTCAGTCACTAAAACAACACAAATCCTCTCATCTTTTCTTCAGTTATTTCTGTATATTTGAGTTTTTAAAGGCCTTTAGTTCCAGCCTTTTGTACTTGTATACATTCTCCACATATTAATAAAATTGCTCACTCTTTGACCATGGACGTAGGTCACATTGACTGAACCACATAAATCTTTGTTTTCTGTCTCATTTTATTTTGCTTATATTTATTTTTGTTATTATTTTCGGGCTATTAAATTCAACCGATATCTGATTCGAGGTATTTTCTTTAACAAACTGGTATGAGTATACTTGAATCAGTCACCTTGATGAACATCTCGCCAAGAATTTTCAAGGAACCACGGGTTGTGGATTTGCCTACACTTCACCTGGTCCTTCAGATGCTTCGGGGACTTCCTCTGTCAATCTTCATGCAGCCTTGTTTATTGAAATTGAGTGGATTGAAGGCATTTTTCAAGTGGGTCTTAATGCTCTTCGTCAACTGAAGCAGTCGATTCTTCAATTCTCTGAGGCCTCATAACTATTTGAACCAGTCACCTTGATGAACATCTCGCCAAGAATTTTCAAGCAACCACAGTGTTACCAAACCACTTCAAGTTTATACACGTTATTGTCATGGATCCAAGTCTAATCAGCCACATATAGAACTTCTGAATTAGTCAAAAACATTTCAGTTATTATTGTTCAGTTATTTTGTTTTGTTTTTAGTTATTTTCCCATGATTCCTGTTTTATAGGAGGGTGATCCTCCATTACCTATTTTTTGTTAGTTGAGGAAAGTATTCCTCCATGTTGAAGTAATGCCCCGTTGATGTAGGAGGCAGCTTAACTTCCTTCCTGTATTTAATCAATGATCATCAATGAAAGGATATGTTTTCCAAAAATCCAATCAAGTCTTTGAGCACTTAGTCTCGAGAGGTTTAAGGCTCCCTCCTTTGAGCCGAAGTAATTTATGACCAGAGGTAGTAAAAAGAAGACTCTTAACCTGAGCCCCCAAAGACCTAACCTAAACACTCAAACTCCTTCCACACTCTTAACCCACAGACCCATAACTAAATCCATAACTAGGGACTCTAACACAGGTTATGGATTAGCCCTACACTTCATCTGCTCCTTCAGATGCTTCGGGGACTTTCTATGTCAATCCTCATGTAGCTTTGTTTACTGAAATTGAGTGGATTGAAGACATTTTTTAAGTGGGTCTTGATATTCTTTGTCAACTAAAGCAGCGGGTTTTTTGATTCGCTAATGCCTCTTAACTTTTCTTTTTGGCATCCTTTATCCCAAAGGGAGAGATGACTTGGGTTTGTATTTGGTTATTTTGAGCGGCTTATGAATGTTTGATACTTTTGTTTATGCTTGGAACTTGATGTTGGATTAAGGAAGAGTTCTTTTCTCATGTAGATTATATGTCTAATTATTTCATTTAAGGGAAGTTTCTTATTTGTAACAAAAATGCCAAAAAGGGGAGAGATTGTCAAGATATTTATTATATATCTCATTATTTAATTTTGACATTTTTGATTATTAGATCTTCAAGATAATGATTAAAAATCCAAATTAAGATGAGGTGTAAACAAACAATACTTCTTATTTGAATTGAATTTTTGGATAAGGGTTGAAGTGACAAAGAAATTTATCTTTAATAGAAGTGTGTGTGGATCACGCTAGTGGATGGAAGGACATCGTGAGATTGTTATAGATTGTGTTGTGTGCGTGCGTGACTCCAAGTCTAGACTTCTTGTGTGCGTGACTCTAAGTCTAGACTCCTTGCGTGTGTGAATTTGTCTTTGCATTATTCTGGGTTGGTTGCAAGGATGTGTGAAGTGAGGCTATGGTCTGATTGTTTCAATGATAAAACAAAATGCATGAACGCACTAACGTGGTGATCTCTATGTTGATACAATTTCATCTTGAGCAGCAACGTTTGTTGAATGATTTTCTTGTGAGTGTGACATCTTGGAGTGGTAACAACTGAGTGTTGTTTTTTGTTGTATGGCTCACGGCTAGGTTGCTCTGTATATTGTGTGTGATTTCTGACAAGGCGGGGTCTGCTAGATTTTGAGTGAAGGCTTGTTTGCGTGGACTGTCATACTTGATGTCTTCTTGTTGTAGCTGTGAGTTAATAATGCTATTTGCGTGAATCAGCCTATAGTGTGTGATGACAACTTTCAGATCTGTTTCAGTGAAGTTGAACCTATCGGGAAGTTATTTTTCTTTTGTTTCTCAAGTGTTCTCATTCATGTTGAATTTTGTTTAATCACTTGAGTTATTCATTTATTATTCTTTCGTTAAAAGATTATTGAGAAAAATCCTCTGTTGAGGTTAACACGCGTAGGTCGTGTTACTGGGTGTGAATCACCTTCACGGATAGTGAGGACGAGGAATAATGTCAAGGGTTGAGTAATGTCGGCTCAGTAATGCCTTGTATAAAACAATGGTCGTTAGTAAAAGTATTAAACTAGGTGAGGGCCCTACAGACATAGGCAAGGTGTGCCGAACTACGTTACCAAATTTTAGTGTTGATTTATATTTGTGCCTTTAATTTTTCTGGTTTTTAATTATGCTAAAACGACTGTGATAAATCGAAGATTTTGCGAAACTACTAGGTTCTTTGGGATTTTCAGTAACAACAAACATCATCTAACAATATTTATGCAACAGTACCAGCTGCTTCAGAAAAAGAAAACCACGAAAGTACCTGATTGTTAGAAACCTTAACTGAAGTCCCAATATTTTCAAGAAGCATGATTTGCTCTGTCACAGTTCCTGAAATCATACACACAAGGGAAAAGTTTTATGAGAATATAAAAAGAAGGAAGCAAGTAGCTAGAAACCAAGTAGTCAAGAAGTACCTAACAAAAAATAACCAAAGCTTCGACCAAAAAAGGAACTAAGGACATAGGTGCATGAGAAGGAATGAAATTTGAAGAAATATGATGTGGAAATGGTCAGGTAGCTTCATTCAGATTGTCATAGTAGACAAGGAGAGAAATATGGCAAAAAGAACCAATCACAGAAGACAAGATTAAGTGAACCATACAATACAGATAACATTTTCTCAATTAAATGATGGTGAGTAAGCGAAGCAGGAGGCTAGAAAGGAGGTTCTGAGTACCTAACAAAAGCTTTCCAAGCTCATTTAACCCGGGAATCATCCTCAGGATCAGCGTGTTCTGGAGTTAATACAAAGGAAAACAGAAAGAAAGATAAATGTCTCAGTTGGACAGCAAAAGAAATTGGCAAGTAAAAATTTAGAAACAGAAATATAAACAAGACAAGGTCAACATGATTTCTGTCCTCAACCACATGAATCGAGTGACAACCTATTCAGTATGTAATAACACCGTCATGATCATCATGCAGTGAGTTAAAAATAAGGGAATCGTAACATCTTTCTCATCAATCAAAAGCAAGTTATATAACAAAACAAAAGAGCAAACAAACAGTGAATGGATAGGATAACGAGCAATACCTGCTTGTCGAGAGGATGCCTAAAATCATCAGCATCAAGGTCGCGAAAGACTAGAGAAGAAGGAGGAGAAGAAGCGGTAGCTCTTGAAAGTAGAGAAACCCTTGGAAACTTATAGTTGAACGAGGAAAATCCAAGAGAAGTTGGATTATACAAAACCCGACGAGGAAAACCGATAGAAGAAGAATCGGTACTTCTCTTTTGAGGCAAGCAGAGAGAGGAGAGAGGCACAGATGCCATCGAACAAGACTAAAGCAGACTTGTGTGCTCACTTTGTTTTGGAAGTATAAGAAAAATCAAAGCTTTAGCTCTGTGATTAGCGGAAGAGTGACAGTTAAAGACCTTTAACCGATATTTTTGAGGCGTGCGAGGCGTGCAACGCTGTAACTTGGTGTCCACTGAAGGAACAGTTGGACTTTTGTGTGGAGGTGGACCCACCTCCATTTTTTATAATAATAAAATCATTTTCTTTATAATAAAAATGTCCTATTTCGCTCAAGCTTAAACGTTTTCTTTCGTCCACTTTCTGGAATCTGCTAACAGAGCTCTGCACTTTGTCATAAATATTATAACTTTTTCTCTTCCAAATGTTAGTATTGGTTCTCTTATCGACTAACTAATGCCAACTTCATCAATGGAAGCTTTCGATTTCTTGTTCTGTTAAAGATTGGTTCTTTATGTATAAAGATCGTTACTTTTACGAAAATGTTTTAACTTTGTTAACCTTATATACCCTGTTTTTCACTTTTTCTTGAATAATTTGATAATGAAGGAGGAATTCGGTGAATCGACCGCCAACACCGGATGATACGGTGGAGGATCAGGAGGAGAAACCACCTTCGCTGCAAGATATTATCAACATTAAGGTAACCCTCAAATGCCCTTCTCTTTTTCTTCCTCATATCTGTTAACTAACAATGTGTGATTATTAAAACGTCAATTTGTGAGTGTATAGTTGATTGAGAGTGGAGAAAAGGAACGGTTGATGGATCTCCTTAGGGAAAGGCTTATTGAGTGTGGTTGGAAGGATGAAATGAAAGCTCTTTGCAGGTTTCGATCTCCCTCTCTTTATTTGTTTCTTTTTTTTTTCTTTTTGCTTCTTGCTTTCAGTTTTAAAGTAAGAGCAAGTGATTGGGGGTTCTCTCCTAATATATTTGTTGATTAAATGCTTAGAAGTTAGAACATTAGATATTTGTCAGAAAATGCGGATCGAGGGGCGTTAGACTGTAAATGGCATATACATACTTTTGCTGAATTAAGTTGTATATTTAACCAATCCCATTTGGTCCCTTGTGCTATTTTTTTTTCTTTAAGAAGATTATTTTTAGTGAATAAAACAACCAGTTCAGGTTGAAAATGTAGGAAGTTTAAGGTTTCCGAAATCAATGACTGCCGTTGATAGATTTGCTTACCAGCTTGGGATTATTCCAGCTTTCCTGTTTCCGTGTTTAAGCAATCTTTCTTTTATTAGGAACTACTTTTAAAATTATTTGGTATCATATTGAATGACTACATGTTTGTTACTACTGTCGGGCATGTTTTGGCTCCTATATTACTGTCAGGCATATTTACTAAAACTTTTTCGCAAGAGCTTCTGCTGGAAAGTTATTCCATGTCTAATAATATATAGTTTGGAAGTTCCAAATTGATGAGTGAGACACAGGCTGTGTGTCAATCCTGTCGCTGCAAACATGTAATTAGAATTTTTATTCCCACTTCATGGCAGTTATTGGAACAGGCATTAATGCAATTTCTGGGAATTTTGAGTAGAACCTGAGCTATTATTGTTTCCTGAGTGGTGTTTTCTCATTTTCAATCTCTCTTTGACTTACATTCCATTGCTTTGATAGTTTCCTATGTTATCATTTCAGCACTTGGTTTACTGATGAAGAAAGCCATTAGTTTCCTTTTCTGTTGGTGGAACTAAATTCTGAACATGGGATCCTCTCTCCATTTTGATTATTGTAGGTCATTTATAGAAAAGAACGGAAGGAATAATGTTACAGTGGATGACCTCATACATGTAATTACACCTAAGGGCAGAGGTGTGTATTTCTCTGTAGCTTTTGTTGCAATATCTACAAAGGAAACTTCTTTTCTTGTTATAGGAAGTTGCTGCATATGATTTGCTGATTAGGAACTGAATATTTAGCGTCAAAGATTCTTATGTTCTCCCATTGCCTGATTACTTAGGCTTTAATGTTGTCATGCATATCTTTTGTTTTTGTGGTTTAAGTTTATCTGGACTCTATGGTATTCTCCATTCTTTTCCAGTTCTGTTGGAACTTCTTAATCATCATTTTCCTTCATTATATTCCTCTGTGTGAAAGTTGCCCATCCTTGCCTTTGTAGCATCTATCCCTGATTCCATAAAGGCCGAGCTGTTGCAAAGAATTCGTACCTTTCTCGTTCAAGCTGCTGTTTGATATATCAATCCCATTTCAAGCAGTTGTCTCGAAGGAAATTCAAGTTGCTAAGAGAAATTGAGCCACTATCTACTATCATCCAACCTAGGAAGGAATCAGAATGGAGATGTATTTGATTTTCTTCGCACAAATAGATGAAGCTAATCCATAGTTGGAAAAACTTTGGCACTTGTAATGTATCTGTATAAATCCTTCATTTGTCCTTGTTTCTTCCCAAGTTAGGCATCACATTATAGGTTATAACTACCTTCACAAGCTGTGTCTTCACTATGACGCTGGTAAATTGTGTGTTGTATCCTGGTTTTCTTGTTCTCCTTATTGTAGTTAGATTTCAGATTAACATAAGCCAAGGAGGTTTGTCGTTCTGCCTGTGGTAGATAAAAAGTATTGAAACTTGGAACTAATTTGTCTTGCATCTTCTTTTTCATTTTCTGTACTAACGAGCCTTTCATATCTGCTCATAAGAAGGAAAATGGACGAGCTATTGTTTTTTCTTAAATCTTGCTTTTGTTTTCGTTTAGTCTAGCTAATATAGCTAGTGTTTTTATTTTTCTCGTCAATGAGCTTCATTTTTTGCACGTATGTTATCAGTTTCTTTCATTCTGGAGGAAATGGAAAGTCAGTAGGATACCTTGGAGGCCAGCAATAAGCGATACTGTTAGCCTGAAAGAGTTTTCGTGGCAAGCTAAACAGGAAACAAACTATTACAAGATACAAGTAATGTAGCATTTAGGGGAAGAAAAACTTTAACCAGTAACAATAGATTTTTATGTAATGCGATCAGAAAAGTGTTAACACGTTCGGTTCACATGCAGAAGATAAGGTCTTCAGGTGCCTCGCACTCCTGAGGACCTGATGGTTACACATCGGCCTTATCTCTACACCTAGCCAGTCTTGTCTACAAGATTGATAACAATATGCAGAAACTATGGCAAAGCTTAACTAGAGGCAAAGATTAACAAGCATCTTCACGAGACACAGACATAGGCAAAGCTTCAAAAGCATCTTCACGATACACAGGCATACTTATTCAACAGGCTCACACGCCATTCCTAACCAGACTTGAACCCCAAGCTTGCGCTGTACGGATAATCTGTGAAAAGCAGGCACCTTGTATGCCCCACAAGGCCTATAATAAATACAGATTCTTAAAGAAATTGACTTAAGCAGTTGAGCTCGCTTGTTCACAAAGGTCTAACAAATCCAGGGTCTGCGGCAACACAATAACGAAAAATTGTGAGCACAGCCTAAGAGATTAGAAGTTAGAAGTGAACTGAAATTTACAAGTACCAACATGTGAACCTTTTCATACCTCAGGAACTGAAAGTTCAAGACGGAACTTGGGGCCATCATAATGATGCAAGACAGGCCTAAAAGCATCTTCTTCCAAAGGCTTGCAAAGTTTTCTAACACAGATTCTCACCTAGTTATTGTGCATAGAAAAGAATGTCTTGAATCAGATACATCAAGTGATGCATTAAAACAACTCTGCAATGTAAATCCAACGCTTACCTGAGCAGGAAATCTCGACTCCCCTTTACACTTTTTATCTTCCCACGCAGTTGGATCAATGTTAGAACCACCAAAAGTTGCTGCCTGTGCACAAATTACAGACTCTAAATTAAGTAAAAATGTGCTCAAATTATTCATGATATCCAAACCATATGATGTATAATTGATGAAATGTCATTTTGGCTCTTTTTTAAGAGCAAATCCCAAATCTTTAGAGTTCTGATTTTCAACATCATGGATACCAATTAAGCAACCTCTGACCTGAAAGGCAGTCATATCAGAATGAAGAGTATGATTGCCTGAAGCAAACCACAGGAAACTATTTGGCAAGTGGGCATGAAGTTTGAGTGCAAACCTCAAAGATACCATGCAATTGATGGGTAGTGTAGTTGTATAAAAAGAGTGGAAGACCAGGAGTTATAGCCCGAACAGAGTCCCTGTATCTTGGAGGTAAACCTACCAAATGAGGATAAAAACGATTAGATTCATCTGCAAAAGGGAAAAAAAAGTTGGTAAAGAAAACAAAAGCAATTCTAAGTCATTCAAGGATACTAGTCCATCAAAAGTAACATCAGAACGCTCAACTTCTGGACAGGATCTCAAGTTGCCTTATCTAGTGGGAGTATACAACTAGTAAAATCATTTCCTTCATCAAGATTTCATATACAAGCACAAAATGCACGAAAGAGAATGAATTTGGTAAGTACCAAAAAGCTGGCGTTTTAAATCTTCCTGCATTGTGTCATTGTTACAAACAAAGATATAACCTCCAAGAACCTCATTTCTTGGAAGTGTCTCTGAAGCGGGCAAAGTCTTGAACCTTTTATCAACTGCATTGTTTCCATTATTACTCTCGATGGAGATGTTATTGTTGTTGGCCTCCTTGCTAGTCTGAATGTTGCCACTATGTTTACAGTAAGTCAGATTTCCAATGTTGTTTATGCTGCATTTCTGGTAAACCGCATTCATGTTAAGAACTGTGTTCCTCAAGGAGCTTTTGCTCACATTTTCTGCCATCTTGGAGTCCAAGTTCAACATATTAAAGTTAAGGCTCTCAAACTTGTTATCTTCCTGGAAACCAAACCTATCCGTTGGCCTAATTTCGGCCATGCCCTTAGAAAGATCAAGGTTGTTCACACGTTCACCTTTCGACCTTGTCTGCTCAGCCAGTTTAGAAGCAGCCATTAACCACTTCTGATCCTCCGCGACTTTTGATTGCCCTCGAAGCTCATCACCTAACTGCCAAAAGCTGTGCATGGTCTCCATCCTTCGAGTCCTGACAAGGTAGAAAACGAGGTAGATTTCATAAAACTGCACTAGAGAATTAATCAGAAAAGATCAGTTGAAAGTTACATAATAAAGTAAACGACTGTTATGTTATAGAAAGCTAAGGTGTAAACGCTCCAAAAAATGCAAACAGAATTTAAAGATCTACAACAAGAACAACCTGTGAAAAGATACAGTTTCTAACCCATCCCCGTACTTCACTTATACAAAAGAGCTTTCCTAAATATACTCGTGTCTAGATTCTAAGAACTCCCGGAAAAGGCTAAAACTCGGTAAGATGCAAAATGCAGATCCCAATAGTTCCAGCACAAATCAGTGAATCAACCAAATGATTTTAAAAGAATTAAAAGAAAAATATGAATGAAATTAAACAGAGTGACTAAAGGCCACCAGCAGAACCAATCACGTCAGAAAAATCAACTTCAACCCAGATGCTTTAAGAAATCTGCTTTCTATACTCTAAGCCCTTGAAACTGTATATGTAGTAGAAAGCAAAAAGACCCATCTTTTTTCTTTTCAGAGGGAGCGAAACACCCCAAATTCTTCAACTTTAATCAAATAATCAAATCAACCCAGAAGACAGAGCACAAGATTCAAACTTTCTCTTCCACCATAACATCCCCTTCAAAAATTGTATCTACACTAACTATGAACAACATTTCCTAAATCAAACGAATCGGTAACTGCAAAAGGAAAAAGAAAAAGATAAAATCTCCAGAACCATGTCAACTCAGGCCCCGTGCTTGGCAAAGGAAATATTTGAAAGTCAAAGAAGAAAAGAAACCAGTACAGGGAGGTAAGTGAGCTTGGACCTTTGAAGTTAACCAGATACTTTGAAAACGAGAATGCAGTTTACATTATTAGAAGACAGAACCCTAGATTTGGGGATCTATAGATCCCAAGGACAATTGAGAATTGGGAAATAATCGAGCACCGTATTTTATAATTGGCATGTTATTCCCGAAATACCCTCCACTGTGAAAGGGGAATCTCTTGAGCTAATAATAATATACCTACCTTACTTTTATAATTTTGATATACATTCTTTATTTCTTCAAGAAAAATACATTTTGTGATATATTTAAATTCAAAAATTCTTGTTTATTGAATTATTATAAAATTATCAATGATTAAAAAATTCAATCGATTCGACCAATTTAACTGTAAAAACTTTGAATCCACTAACTCTTCAATTCAATTTTTAATTTTTCAGTTTAATTTATTTTAATAATTTTATTATTAAAAATTGACTGATTTATTAGTTAATTGATCAATTTAGTAAATTAATCAATTTTTATAAATAAAATAATTTTATTGAACAATTATTTTTAATTAAACGTCAAATTTTTCGATACATAAATACAATTTTCTTTAATTATTTTTTAATTTTTTTAATTTTATGCAATCTTTAACCCATATTATGATGGTCTAATACTGGTTGAATTTTTTAAACCTTAAACCTTATAATTTGCGGGAGTAATTATGAGCATTTTTTTGTAACAACAAAAAATATAATAGAATTTTACCTCTTTTTTTAATAAAATTTTGTAATAAAGAGGGTATTATTGTAATTATAAAATTTTCAATTTGAATTTGCCACAAAATAAAAAAACTTTTAAAATTAGCTGGCAGATCAACTTTCTGGAGCAACCTTTCCTTAAAATTATCACCTTTCTTATGCCGTTGTCGTTGGTCTGCATGTGTCTATGTTCATTGTTCCATAATTATGCAATAAATCGACACCAACTACCAAAAAGTGTAATAAAATAGAGAGTTAATGTAACCGGTTCATAATAAAATCCGGAGAAAGTTATAAGTTCGTGTTCCGAAAATCGGACCAGATCGGCTGGTTTGATCAGTTCAATTGGTAATTGATTGACTATTCGGTTCGATTCACTCGTAAAATTTTGGTCCGATCCGGTTTGAGTTTCAAAACACTATAACATATGTAAAAAAGATTTTGTATTTTCACGAAAAATTTATTTTTGAAAATTAATATGTGACCTTATAATTATAAAATAACAATTTTATCAGTTAATCTAAGCCTTTCTTTGGTTGAGCTTATACTAGTAGAGTTTTCGTCAGTAGAACTTTTTTCAGAAGAACTTTTCTAAGAATCCAGTTGATTGTTTAGCTGTCATTTAAAAAAGAGATTTTTTGAAAGAGCTTCATACAGTAGACTGTTTGGCAACATAAAAAAAAAAAAACTTTTAATTTTAACTATATTTTATTTTTGTAATAAAAATTATTTATGTATATAAATATTATTTAAAGTATATTAAACAATATGCAAATCACAATATATTAATTATTATATAATTTTAAACCATACGAAACATAAATCAAAATATATCTAACCAAATCTTTTATATAGATTATAATATAAGTAAACTAATATCAAAAATAAATATTAAACACATAAAAAAGTCAAATAATATTATATAAATCCCAAAATAAATATCTAAGTTGAGTAAATAGTTAAATACATAATAAAAGGGAAGATGTGTTTGTGGATATTGTGAGAATTATGTGTAAAACATAAGGGCAAAAGAGACTAAATATAGGCTCATTAATTGATCTGAAAAATCTACCTGAGAAAACGTTTTTTTTAGAAACTTCAAATTTGAGCTTCTTAAAAAGTTATATTTTGGCTACCAAAAAAGCTATATCTATTAAAGAAGTGCTTTTTTATTTTACAGCCAAGCATCTATTTTTCTTTAAAAAGACTTTTATAATAGAGAAAAATACTTATTGACCTTCTAAAAGTTAATCTAAACAAGTACTCAAACTTAATCTCGTATAATAATCTACGCTAAATATTAAATTTATGCCTGTAGCTGCAACAGTGTTTAGGATTTTGTACCGTACCGACTGGTACTGGCCGGGAAACGGTACGAAATCAGTAACGTCGGTACCGGCCACAAATTCCGGTTGGTACCGGTGTTTACTGGTCGGTACCGGTCGGAACTAAAAATTCTGGCCGATACTGTAAGTTCCAGAAATTGCAAGGACTAACTTGCAATTTTCGAAAGCTCCTCTCTCTTCGTCTTCTCCGTCGATCTCTCTCTCTCGGTCTCTCCCCGTGAAGTCGCCGTCTCCTGCTCAGCCTCGTCGCCGTCTCGTCCTCACCG
>JAOSBL010000211.1:3044171-3064709 GCA_027568915.1 Erythroxylum roraimae
AATGCATTCTATCTGTTTACTGAAATCAGTTAATATAGATTAGTTATTACTCACTAAGCTATATGCTTAGCACGGTGGATTTGTCCCGTGTAGGTTCAGAGCGAAGAGTTTAAAGACTGGGACAAATCTACTGCACTGGCCAAAGAAGTCTGTCTTATATTTCTCAAATGTATGTTATTTCGTTTGTTTGGGCTTGTAAATATTTTTTTTGGATTTTTGTTTCTGAAAATACGATATGTAATATATGTGTGTTTGAGTTTCTACAAATGTCAGTGTGATGTTTGGTTTTGTTTGTTCTGTCTTGGGTGGCATCCATGTATCCTCCTAGGGAGTATTTGGGTGTTACAATTAACACAACACTTTTATATTTCAAAAAATCTGATAATAGACTCCATTATCATACATAGGTCACACTATATCATATAGATCTTATTAAATAATTGTTAATAATATAAAAAACTGTCACATAATGATGTAACATTTAATTTACAAGTATTTCATTTGATTGAATTTTCTATCAATTAAAAATTTGTTTTGAATGTTTTAACAATATCAAAATTAAATTTAAATGCCCTTAAATATTAGAATTCAAGTTATATTTTAATAAAAAATTTGATGTCTAAAATATACTTTTAGTCAATTGTCAAAATCATTTATTAACTTATTTTTCACACTTTAAAACCTATAAAATAATGTCATATAGTGAAAACAAAATACATATGTTTGCAAAATTTTTAAAAGAGGTTTACAAGTTTTAGGTTTTATTATAATTTATAAACAGTATCATTAATTACTTTAACTATTAAATATTTACTTATTTATATTAACAAATAACTCATATTCTCTATTTTTAAATAACTTATAAAATATGTATTTTAAAAATAATTAATACAATATTTGGTTAATATTTTTATCTTTGTACAATTTTTTTCAATTTATTAACTTTAAATTGTGTAATTCCTTTTTTATACTAATTAATTTTTAATGTGGATAGAAGGTAGATTTTTAAAATTTTAGATTTTTTTAATTGTGATGTAAAAATTGAGTCATTAAATGACTACATATTTATATATGACAGATAATTGATATATCATAACATAAATTTATTTTTAATTATCTTTTTAAGTATATTTTCACACGTTTCCATATTAACAATCATGAAAAGCTTATAAAAAGCCATCACGTGAGACTTCTTGTCATAATGCATTCTCCTTGGCGTTAGAATAAAATATTTGTCCCCCGCACGGGTAGCCCAGTTGGTCATTGAGAAGGAAAGTGAGTCCAAGAATAAAATATTTGTCCTCTTTTTATGATATGTAATTTTCTAAAATGCATCTTGTGCTTCATAATTACTAGAAAACACGAAATAAAAAAAATAGGGATGATAATGAGTTGATCCATGGGTTCAAATTTAGGTGTTTTGAATAGGTTGGTATATGGGCCTAACTCAAAGCTAGATCAACTCGAAGCTCAATTATTCTAAGCAAAACGATATCGTTTTGCTTAGAAGAGTTAGGTCTCGATTAGACCTGGGTCTGGGCAGTTCAGGTCTGGACCCAATTAAAAAAAGAATTTATTTTACATTTTTATTTTAAACAAATTAGCGGGATTGACCCATGTGCCGGCCCATTGCCATCCATAAAAAAAAGTTGGTGGAAAGTGAACTAACTTTCATACATATAGTAATGTTTATATAAACGTTGTAATGTGTATAATAATCAAGATTACAATTTTTAATATAATAAAGTATTTTATAATAATTTTAAGTATAAAGAAAATATACTAAAAAGTTTTAAGAAAAATTATAAAATTATAATCAAATTAAATAAAATTAAAGAATTTGAAATATGATTAAAAGAGATTATCCTTACCCATAAAAGAATTTAAAATTTAACTAAAAAAAGATTGTTAAATAAAAATTATTTGATTTATTTAGTTTATAAAAATTTATTAAATAATAAAATTAATTGATTAATTAATAAATCGATCAAAAGTTATTTAAAATAAATCAAACAGAAAAATAAAAAATGGAATAAAAAATTGGACGAAAGGTTAGGGAATTAGTTTAGACTTTTTAATCTTTAGTTTAACTATAATTGTAAATGGGCTTGCTAAAAGTGAGGATTGGAAAATGAGCTTAAACAAGGTTGAAAACCGGGAGGCCCAATTCTTCTTCTACAAAGGGTTTCCCTTTACCTTATTCCTTTTCTTAAAGTGTTGGTTACTTTACATAAATTTATACATTAGCTTTGAACACTGCAACACAACACAGAAGTGATTGACTAGTGAAACACATCTCAGTTATTGTTAGATTTTGGTTTAGTAGTAGAGAGGAAATCATGGAGATGTCGAATGAATTTGATAGGTTGTTGTTCTTTGAGCACGCTCGCAAAGCCGCCGAGGCCGCTTACGCTAATAACCCTCTCGACACTGATGTCCGTTTTCACCTCTTTTATTTCCTTCTGATTTGCTTAATTTACTTATATTATGTCTTTAATCTTCTGGATTTGTGTCCCCTGTTTCTTGCTTTTGTGAGATAAACCACTTCGAGCTTCTTTTTATTGTTATTGCGTATTATTGCGTGGTTGGTTTCTAAGTTATCGAGTTGTAAAGTTTGGACCTTTTGGCAGTTGTGACTATGCTTAAAATTTTCGCTCCATGTCAAAATTTGTTATTTTTATTATTAATTAACTTATATATTGGTTTTTGTTTTTCCCTCAAAATTTGATGAATCTTAGGATCAGAAATTTTAATTGTTATGTTCTTTTGATTATGAGCAGAACCTAACAAGATGGGGAGGATCACTGCTGGAGTTGGCCCAGTTTCAGAGTGTTCCTGATTCAAAGAAGATGATTTCAGGTGCTGTTCGTTTGTTTCCATTTTCCCAAGAACTTTTCTCTAACTTGAACTGTTTTGGATTTTTTCCATCATATTGGGGGAATGAAAGGAAGCCAAATGTTGATATTATGGCGTTGGTGCTGTTTTTTCTTTTGTGGGTAGAATTGAAAAGAATTGGCTTTCTGTGGTTAAATGCATTAAATGTCATAGTTTTTATATTAATTGGCTGTTATTTTAACCGTGTAGAGGGAATTTCAAAGCTGGAGGAAGCATTGGTTATTGATGCCAAGAAGCATGAGACAATATGGTGCCTGGGAAATGCCCATACTTCTCTTGCATTCTTAACTCCAGATCAGGATGAAGCTAAGGAGTCTTTTGACAAAGCAGCTATCTATTTCCAGCAGGCTGTTGATGAGGTGATCTTCCTGCAAAGCCAACCGTTTTTTTATAGCCTTAGTGTTATTTCTTGTCAATCTAGAATTATAGATGCACGATCATGTTGTGTTCCTTCTTTTGTAGGAACCGGGAAATGAACTTTATCAGAAGTCTTTAGAAGTCTCTTCTAAGGTACCTCTTTCTTGTTCCTTGTCATCTCATCTTCTTATCCTTATGTTGGAGAAAAGAACAAATGCGGAGGTTCTCGATTTGTTTTTGTCCTAAATAGTGTATGACTCAAGTATTGGGAATATTCCACTTATGTCCTACTGTAGTTTAGCTGGTTTATTTCTCATGTGAGAAACCCTTGGAAAATTGAACCAATGGTGAGATTCAAAAGAGTATGATCTTGTTATTTTCGGTGTTTTAAGTGTTTGTATTTCTAGTTTGACAAGTTTCATTACCCCAAGGAAGTTGATATTTATGCCCCCTCTTCTGCATGCAAGTATGGTGTTAAAATCTAAAAGCACCTGCCAGTTACCAATTTGTAAGCATTTAGCCTCTTCATTATAGAAATTCTACTCACTTTGAACTGGATGAGTTCAAATTAGGCCCTGAAAATGTTGGGACAAAGTTATAATATATCTACTTCACCACCTCTGGTTAATGAGTAATTTGCTTTTTGCATAGTTTCCAATATCTTGAAACCGTTAATAGCTTCATAGGAGAATCTGTTTATTCTTGACATCAGCAAGACAGAAGTATGGCCTTCTGCCAAGACTGAAAAGTTCACTTGTACTTGATTTGGACCATGTTAATTGTGCTTCTCTGTTTAGGCTCCAGAACTGCATGCTGAAATTCACAAGCAGGGCTTAACTCAACAAGCGTTGGGGACTGCACCTACATCTGGAGCATCAACTTCATCAAGCACAAAGGTAACATTATTTCTTCTTCTCATTTGGTGTACCTATGTTCTCTCATTTTTGATACTGCTAAATTATCTGCTGCATTTGCTTTGACTATGTCAACTTTTATCATTGAATCCGTGGAGATAAGCTGTTAACCAAATGGGATTTTGTAGAAATGTGTGGAAGTTAGGAACCACTCGACTATAAGAAAGTAGGGAAGGGACTTGCATAAAGAGTTAAAAAATCAATAAGTGGTTTATGCTGTAGGTGAACATTAGTGCAAGTTTTAACTATTCACACTATTGTCGTAGTTCATATGCTTGTCTTGTCTGGAAAAGGTTCCATATACTCGTACTTCATGAATTATGGCCATCTACATGAACTTCAGCAAATTTACCAAAGCTTGGACTACATATGTGTGTGTGAGAGAGAGAGAGAGGGATTTGGGTGTATCTATCGATATTCTCTTGTTTAATGGCCTTAAAACTATACTTGTTATGGTGCTAGTAATCTAATGGATCCCACAATGTGGAGTTGACTCTTATCCTCTGTTGTCTCAGAGTTCAAAGAAGAAGAAAAGTAGTGATCTCAAGTATGACATATTTGGATGGATAATTCTTGCCGTTGGCATTGTAACTTGGATTGGGTTTGCAAAATCTCAGATGCCCCCACCTCCATCCCCCCCCCCCAGATAAACTAAAAACTTGGTTTGGTCATTTGGAGCATCCATCAGAGACTTGAGAGCAGGTCGATGCACAATACTGAGAAGAAAGATGTGATCTTTCATCGACGTATAATTTTTGACCTCAGCAATATTTCAGGATCATTATAAAATCTGATGAATGAGGCTTCTTTTTTTCTTCCCTTATTGAATCTATTTATGATAATGAGGTATTACTTTCTATGTTTTGAGATGCATAAATAAGTTCTTTGTTGTAATCTGAAGTGCCCAAAGTGCCATAGCTTGGCTTCACTTATTTGTGAGTCCGGATTTTCTGTCCAATATTATGGTGCCTTATTCTGTCTTATGAATTTTAGCCATTCATTTATGTGGGTCCCGTGTGGGTCTCGTATAAATGAACGCAGAACCCGTATAAATGAATGACTGAGATTCATGCGACAGAATAAGTCATCATAATATTGGACAGAAGATTCCGTCCCTTTATTTTTTGTTCAAGTTGAAAGTAGAAGTTGATCATGTTCACGGGAGTGATGTTGAAACTATTGCTGGCAGAGGTAGGCTTGGGAAAAGGTCTGTCCCGGCCCAATTAAATTCAATGGACCAAGTCTGATTTTCACCAAGTTTGGACTTGGTAAAAAAAAACTTTAACTTTAAATAGGATCCAAAATTGATTATTTTAAAAAAATTAGAAAATAAAAATTAATTAATTAATTTTAGTTTATAAAATTTGATTATTTTTAAAAAATTGTCATTAAATAAAAAATTATTATATTAAATTAATTTAAAATTAACAGCTGAAATAAAAATTTGCCAATTAAAAATATAAAATTGTGAAATTACTTGCAGCTTTTGACTCTGCTCCTTTTTGTCGTTTAACTGATGTTGTGTCGTGACTCGTGTACGCTGGCAGCTTCCTCCCAACCACCAAAGTCTTGTATATACCGCACACGCGCGCTTACGTATTTAGTTTGAAACTGCAAACTCACAGTGTTTTCATTTTTAGCGCTAAACCGCCAAAAACCTCATCTTTGTTTCCATACAAAGCTTCCCTCGCAATCCTCCTTTCGAGTTCCTGAAATTCCACAAGTGTCCTTCTGTTTGGGTTTGCTTCATTCGAATTCTCCCTCCTTCCCCCAAATTTCAAATCCCTGATTCCCTCTATATAATTGCTATTCTCCTCCTCCATCTTCAACACACACACACCCAATCACCAGTTTGTCTATTTGTCCATCAATTCAAAGATGCCTGCTTTCCCTGAAGAGCCGTTGCTTGCTCCAAACCCAGACAGGTTCTGTATGTTCCCAATCCAATACCCTCAAGTTTGGGAAATGTACAAGAAAGCCGAAGCCTCCTTCTGGACCGCCGAGGAAGTCGACCTCTCACAGGACCTTCGCCACTGGGACTCCCTCACCCCGGACGAGAAGCACTTCATTTCCCACATCCTCGCTTTCTTCGCCGCCTCTGACGGCATCGTTCTGGAGAATCTCGCTGGCCGTTTCATGAAAGAGGTACAGATCGCCGAGGCCCGCGCTTTCTACGGCTTCCAAATCGCCATCGAGAACATTCACTCTGAGATGTACAGCCTTCTTCTAGAAACCTACATCAAAGACTCCGTCGAGAAGAACCGCCTCTTTCACGCCATCGAAACCGTTCCTTGCGTTACCAAAAAGGCCGAATGGGCACTTACGTGGATCGACAGTTCGGAGACGTTCGCGGAGAGACTGATAGCGTTCGCGTGCGTGGAGGGCATATTCTTTTCCGGCAGCTTCTGTGCGATATTTTGGCTAAAAAAGCGCGGGCTCATGCCTGGCTTAACCTTCTCGAACGAGCTCATATCGCGAGATGAAGGCCTGCATTGCGACTTCGCGTGTTTGTTGTACTCGCTGTTGAGGAAGAAGTTGAGCGAGGAGAGGGTAAGGGGGATAGTGAAGGAGGCGGTGGAAATAGAAAGGGAATTTGTATGCGACGCGCTACCGTGCGCGTTGGTGGGAATGAACGGGGAGCTGATGAGTCAGTACATAGAGTTCGTTGCAGATAGGTTGTTGGGTGCACTTGGGTACGGGAAGGTGTACGGTGTGAGCAATCCGTTTGATTGGATGGAGCTGATATCATTACAAGGGAAGACCAATTTCTTTGAGAAGAGGGTTGGGGAATATCAGAAGGCCGCCGTTATGTCTAGTCTTAACGGTAACGGCGCCGCCACTCACGTGTTTAAGATGGACGAAGATTTTTAATTTTTCTTTTTCCCTTTTTTAAAACATTATAAAATAGAGCCATATACAATTGTCATGATCTCGGCTTTAGGCTTTGTTGTTTTGGTTCAGTGCTGCTAATTAGTTAATTGAAGTTTTTTTAATTCTATGTAATATAAAGGTATGGTTTTTTATGATTATGTAGCTTTTTTCAATAAAAGTATTTGTTGTTTTTAATCTTAATATGGTACGGAGGTGATGAATGGCAAGACGTTGAGATGGCCGAGTTGGTCTAAGGCGCCAGATTAAGGTTCTGGTCCGAAAGGGCGTGGGTTCAAATCCCACTCTCAACAGTCATTGGTTTTTTGGGATAATTAGATTTAGACCACGTCTTTAATCTTTTCCTTAAATTGAATCTACTAATTTTAAGTTAGAAAGATGGCTGATTTCAAAAAATCCCATAATTCTATTTTGTAATATTTAAAATAACTTATTGTTATTTTAAATTTTCATTATTATAATTTTGAGAGATAGATTTGAAGTAAATTTATAAATTATATAGTGTAATATATTAAAAATAATTTTATAATTTTAAAAAATTATTCAAAATAGTATTCGATATTAAGCTACTAATATAGTACTGTATCATAATTAAATTTAGTATCAATATTGGTTTGGTATTCATAACATTAGTTTGAAGATGAAAATCGCACCCCTTTTTGTATATCAAAGCAATCTTAATTAAAACATTTTCTAAATTCTACAAATAATTTATATAAACTCATCAAAAACTAAAATTAAATTAGAAGAACTACCAATAAATTTAAACATCAATGCCATGTAGGCTCTAGTTTACTAAAAATTTACCTTCAAAAGATGATATGGGTATTGGGCTTGGATTGTCCATGAGATCCAGTCCACGAAATTAATGCCAATGCTATTATATGTATCGCACGTGTGCAAAGATGTACGCACGTGTCAACCAAATGTGTGACGAAGATTAAGTTACCTTATCTCTAGTTGAATCTGCAGCAGCAAGAACAATGGCTACTGCTCTGAACTTCAACCTAATCGCCACATTCAAAGGAATCTCTCTGTCGTCTTCTTCTTCCTTCTTCAAGGGAGACCATGGCGTCTCCTCCTTCAATAAGCTGGTGTGCCCCAAAAGCACAAGTTTCGTGTCGTTGCCGATGCCACTCACCATAGAAATGGCTCACAAGAAGGGAGCTGGTAGCACTAAGAACGGCCGTGATTCCAGAGGCAAACGTCTCGGCGTCAAGGTCTTCGGCAATCAAGTCGCTAAACCTGGCTCCATTATAATCCGCCAACGTGGCACCAAGGTACTTAGGGTTTCCCTTTTTTTTTTTTTTTGGTTAATTGGGACTGTTTGATGATTAGTCTTGTAACTGTTTGTGTATGCAACAATTTGGCAGTTCCATCCAGGGAATAATGTGGGGATTGGCAAGGACCATACAATTTTTTCCTTGATTGATGGACTTGTTAAGTTTGAGAAGCTTGGACCTGACAGGAAAAAGGTGAATCCGTTTTCCTTAATCTTGCTACTTGTGCACAAACTGAGAAACATGGGCGTGTGATTCTGTATCTGTAACATGGCAGGTTAGTGTTTACCCTCGGGAATTGCAGCCTGAGAACCCTAACAGCTACAAGGCAAGAAAGAGAGAATACTTCAGGTTGCAGCGAGAACGCAAGAAGGCTAGAAAGGAAGGCATTCTTGCTCCTACCCCTGGCCCCCAACTTGTACTTGCTTCCTCCAATCTTGATGATGCCATTGACAATCCGGTTTGCTGATTCTGGAACATTGGTAAATCCTTTAGTGAACAAACTTAATGATTCGAATACATGTGATGCACAGGCTCCTACTTTCTTTCTGCATTTATCTTGTACAATTCTTTTTTGAAGGTATTCGTAGTCGCTGAATTGAATATGATGTTCCATATCCTTGGATTTTAAATGATCAGATCTTTTCGGAATCTGCATTTAGGGTCATCTGGAAAATACTGAATGCCAATTGTTATTAAATCACTGGTGCAGATAAATCTATGTTTAGTTATCTGTTGTTTGATGCTGTAGTTAAGGATCATAAGTTGTGCCCTGGATTGCTAGTTCGGCCACGACCATTTAAATCCTAAAAGATAATATAAAAAGTTGGCGGACTTATGTTTGAAACTGTTGCCTTAAGCCTAATCTCCAAGTTTTGGTGATCAAAACTGAAAATGGGGCAAATTCAAGAAAAAAGATGGCGTTTTTCTATTTTAATTCTAATCGCTTCATTTTCATGGTAAGCATAAATACACTGATACCATAGAATAGCAACTGCAGGATCCACCGTAAGCATATTCCACCACCATAACAATCGAATTTCACCTGTAAACATGTTCCGTAAAGATCGAATTTCACCATGAACATATGAATGAGGAAAAGTCAATGCAGATGCATTATAAAATGCCAGATTACTATAGCCAGGTAAAAGATTGCAGGGAAAGGAATCCATCTGTGATGTTAAATACTAAATACTTTCATATTATCCTCAACATTTCTAGGTCTTATACAAAAAGTTTCTGCTCATAAGAAAATAAAAAAACTAATTGCAAAACTTGATCCCTTCAATGTAATTGAGTCGGTCAACACCGGTCTTCCATTAAAGCCATCCATAGTGATCTGTAACGTTAACAATCAGACATCTCAATTCACATCCAAATGAATACTAACACATTGCTTTGAGTTCAGAGAAGCAAAGATGAGTTGATGCATCTTATAATGTAGAGCTTGAAGCCTACTCATATAGACCCAAAAATTGAAAGCCCTTGGTATTGCAAGTTAGCGAAATTGCACATAGCAGCATAGATCTTATTGAAACTATATGAATCAGTTTTTGTCAAAAATCTCATTCAAGAATAATAAGTTTACCAAAGCTGTAGAACTTACAACTTCGAACTGTTGGAAATCCAGTTTAAGCACACAGTTAGATCAAGTAAGAGTAACTAATACCTATCCTGTGCTGTAGGTTCGAACTCATTCGGAAGTGCAATTAACATGTAAAACAAATTGATTACATGTATTAAGCGATATTACCTCCTACATCAGGATCCCTCTAGTGGAAGAGGAAGGAAAGTGGATGAATGGAAGCAACAATAATGCACAAAAGTTAACATTTCCATTGTTCAACTTCTTGAAGAAACGCAACGAATTAAAATCCTAAATTCCCATAGCTATGAAGTTGATAATCAACATGCAAAGAGTTTTCGATAAATAAAACCCAGAAATAACTTGAAATTTCCGGGCAAAACGCCACAAGATCAAAGAATCTTGAAGCATACCTGAAGAAGACGTATCTAACTAGATCCAACAATGATATTGTTAATAGGGATGAAAATGAGTTTGACGAAAAACCCAACAAATCCCATCACCACAAATCCGATTGCCGTACGAAAAGCCACCTTGGTGAATTCTGGATCAACCCCAGAAAAGGAAAGATTAATCCTTTTTGTATGAGGGGTAGACAATAAGCACAAAACAAGTATTCCGATCGAAAAAGAATATACCTTTGCGGTCTGGCTTGTGGCAGCGCTTAACGAGGCGGACGCTGTCTTTGGCGAAGTCTCTCAGTGGGTCGAACACGGAATCGATTGCGTCCATCTTTGATATCTCTCAAAATCCTCGCGAAATCTGCAATTCGACGTTTTTTTTGTTTGTAGAGATGGTTATATATCTGTTTCAACTCTACCGTGCTTGGACCTAAACGCACCTTGACGACATGAAGACAATTTTTAACTCACGGTTTTAAATTTAATTGTTTTTTTAAGGTCAATTTATAGGTTAGATTTAAGAATAGATTGGCTCGAGGCTTAGTTATTTTAAATAAAATAATATCGTTTTATTTAAAAGAGTTAAACTTAATTCTGAATAGTTTAAACTTGAATCTAGTTAAAAAATAAATTATTCTATATTTTTAATTTTAAAAAAATTAACGAGGGCTAACTCATGGGTCAGTCCATTGTCATCTCTATTTGAGGATTTTATTATTCTTTGATTAAATAAAAATACATGAAATTTTATTTTAAAAAGTTTTCTGATTCAACTTGTTAATTTTTGACTAAAATTTAATAATATATTTATTTTAAGTTAAATTGAATAAATCATTAAGGTAAATCAATCTCATGTTGATTCCTTAAATTGAGTTGAAATAATTTTATCATCTTAATAAACAACCTTTGGTCGGTACACATGAATCATGCTTAGGATCAATGCCATGCAAATTCCAGCCATCCATAAGCAAAGAAGATATGGTTCTGTTTGGTAATCAGCAAATTGCATTAGTTATTAATTAATTTTATCAGCGGTTAGCTAACTGTATATTATATCAGCTGATTTGATCAACGAATAACATCATTTTTTTATTAAAAATGTTTGATAAAATTAGTTGTATAGTTGTTTATGTGTAAAATAACTTATGAAGGCATGGCTTAAAAAAAGATTTATAAGGATATGAGTATTATAACTTAATATTTCTTTAAATTTGCTTATAAGAATTTATATTTTAGATATTTAATTTTACAAAAAAGTATGTTTATAACTTTAATAATAATAATAATAATAACAACAACAACAACACTTTCAAAAGAAGACATGTCATACAAAAGTGAACATTGTTCACAAAATTTAGAACATATTTCTAATTGAGAAAATTTCTTAACAAAGACTAAAATCTAATAATCATGGGTTTCTCTTTTGGCTTGCTTAATCATCCTAACAATCCACAATTTAGGCTTTGAAGGTGGGTTCTTCGTGTTCATATCCATTGCTTGCTTGTTCCTTGTAATGGGTATTCGCTAGTTTTTAATGGGCTTTCTTTGTTCTTTTAAGTTCAGGTGTTGAAGATGTGATTACTGATTGTTAGATTAGTAAAGTCATTGTGAAGGTAGAGAAAGCTAATCCCTTGAAAGTTTTGGACAGAGTTCAGAGGAAGAGTTACAGACAAGTGCAACTCATATCTTCGATCCCAAAACCGCTGTCTGAGGAGGAGAAGAAGGCTGAACAGAAGGAGGAACCTAAGCTAGAGGAGAAAAAAAATCTAAAAGCCTCAGGTTGAGAGTGTCAGTGAGGAATAACTCTATCAGGAAGGAGGGAAAGAATATGGAGGGGAGAGAGAAGGCGGGAAGAAAGAGAGAATTGAAGAAATTTTCAGAGGGAAGGATGGCTGTAAAGGATATAATTGACTTTCTTGTATATTAAATTTTCAACTAAAGACAAAACGCTCTTATATAGGAGCTTTTGCAAAATTAACTGATTGTTTTAAATCAACCAACCCAATCAGCCGATTACCAAGCATATTTATTAGCTGTTTGATGGTCAAACAACTGAAATCTTTTAATCAGCTAGAAAATAGTTGACAAGTCATTTACTGAACAATTCCATGACCAATTGATATGATAAGTTGTGAAACAACATTCCAAATTCTGATCATGGAAACAAATCTATGTGTATTGTCATAACCTAATGACTGACTCATCTGACGAAGGTTATTGGTCACAATCAATCCAGATCCAAAACTCAATAATAGCGCCAACAACATCAACCAAAAGTCTGCCTTGATAAGTGCCTCTATCAATGTGAAATCTTCACCTCTATGTTGTTTTGTGCAATCTATGACTAACAGTATATAATTGTAGGAACAAAGATATCTAAAATCTATGGTTTAAAATGCAAAACAAACAAAGAAAGATGTAACGAAAGAGATGAAGATGATGACAAATCTTCATGGTGTTATTCTTGTTAATTGATCATGGTGACGTTGAGCTGAGTTGTCCAGATGATGTGATTCATTATTATTTTTATCTCTCTATGAAAGAAGAGGAAGATGAGAAGTAGAAAGGTGTATTGATTTTTGGATGTTGTACAACCTTATGCTCTATTTATATATGAATGAAGATAAACTAAATCTATTTTGAATATCATACAATCTGAACTACATTATCAGATAAAACATGATTTAAGCTTATCTAAGAGAATGAGATGATGTGTAATGCTTATCTAAACTAGGACGATATTACACTTGAAAAAATTAGGAGGATAAGTCGTTATTAGCCCCCTCAAGCTAATGTTTGAAAGAACATTAAACTTGTGATGTAACAGTGAAAAAAGAGTAGAACCCAATGATTTGGTGATAATGTCAGCAAGTTGATGAAAGGCCAATATATGACGTATAAACAAAATATCTTGGACATCAAATCATGGACAAAATGTATATCAATTTCAATATGCTTGGTACGAGCATGAGAGACAGGATCTGTAGCAAGAAAAGTAGCACCAATGTTGTCACAATATAAAAGAGATTTGATGTCAGAGAAGCCAAGTTCACTAAGTAAAGAATTAAACCAATATAATTCAGCAGCAGCTAAAGTAATTCTCCTATATTCTGCTTTAGTACTAGATTTGGCCAAGTGTTGTTGTGTTGGAGAGCTTTAAACTCATCAACCATGGCTTATCGCCACTAAGGAAATTTGTTTACTTGAGTGAAAGAAGTAGAATCTGGATCAAGAAACAAAGGAACAGTGGTGTGGTAAGTAATATGGTCAGGAAAAGTTTTTAAAGGTCCAGTGTTGTCTTGAGCATGAGTGACCATTGGATGTGTACAGGAGGATGTTAATTGAGGAACAGGTGGCAAGGACAGAGGAGATGGTACTGGAGGGATGGGTGGGGAAAAAGTTGTAACATACCACTCTCATAGAGCATATACCCGACATACCAGAGTATATCCGAGCACATACCCTACGGGAATGGTACGTTAGAGCAAACACATTATCTTATTTATAACATCACACATATCACAATATCTTCAAAAGATCAAGCATTCTTATTTCATTCACAAACATAACATTCATTGCGTCATTACAATTTATAACTTATGTATAAACATTACATATTATGCGATAGTTTACAACTTCATACAAAATGTTCAACATGAAATGGAACGCTAGACCAAAATACTCTAACTAGACTCTTCAAAATTAGTTGACCAGACCTTTGAACCATTTTGTCCCCAAAACGTAGGTATTATACGTTTACTAGATTGCCTTAGAAGCCAGGTCTCCCTTGCACCTGAAAATTAACGTTGCAATTTTGATGAGTTTGCGATAAACATCATCGATATGCTCACTCAAGTCAGAACACAAATATCATGAGTAAATAACCAAATTCAACGAGTACATCATATCATTCCATTGTATATACCATATCACCTTTCATCACATTCCAATAAGTAAAACATGTACACAAATATTGCATATCGCATATTAAAACAATTCAGTAATTCATTGAAATCTTTCGCATGATACATATAAAGTGATTTATGCAAATGCACATATGACTCCACTTTCATTTTTACTTTGTTCTGACCGAGCGCCTATTTACTATCCCATATCTGTTGTGGATACTAGGCTCATTTCATATACTGTCCAGTATCTATTGTGGATACTGGACTCATTAATAACTGAGCTTGTGGCTCTTTGTGTACATTCCTAAGCTTGAAGTTCTTTTTCACGTTGGCCACTCCCGTCACAACTCATTTATCTTATCATACATATTAATGTGATGGAATGCATCAATTCACACATTATGCTATCAATACCTTTCATTCAATGTGTTTAGTCATTTATCATATTCTTTGGATCTAAGTTTGGCATTCAACATTCAGTTGAGAACACATTTCCCCATTCACATATAATCAGTAAGCACTTCCAATACATTCCCGAATATCAAACTCCTCGGACCAACAATGTCCAAAAATATCACAATTATGTAATTAACAATTCAATAACTGAAATTTAAACAAAAACAAATCAATCGTAGTGAGAAACATCTAGGTTAACTTGCAGTATGCTCTAGATAGCTATTGCCTTAACGATTCGACAATGTCTGGATGTGGGCGCTCAATTTGTGCTTCTACATCATGCAATACACACATATTTACACATTACTAACTTGTTTAATGAAATGAGTACTCAATCACACATATGTTTATATGTCATGATCAATACATGCTCAATTGACTTTCCTAGGTATGTATACTTATTTAGAAGTCTTGATCATTATACATCATATCTTGTACATAACTTATTGGCAATTAGATTTATGCCTTAAGTAAACTTGATTACTCTAGATTTATCAATCATTCATTCACCAATCCTTTTCTAGCCTTATATATTCACACAATTTCCCAATTATCATTTATTCATAGCTAATTCACATTTCTAACATCCTTTGAATTACATTTGCATTCCTAAGAGCACCTTCATTCCTTTAACAACTCATAAATTCCAGATTTAGATACATTGATCTCAAACAATCCATTCCTTATAACCTCAATTAACAACCTAAACTTATTAAACACTTAACCAATTGATCAAGCAACTATCTAGGTTCATTTCAAGCCCTAATCAAGTCCAAATATACCAAGGTAAAGTAGCTTATCCTTAGTTGGTTTCAACAATCACACAAAACAGATTTTTTTCTTCACTTTAAAGTATTGCCCATGATCGTGGGGTACCTTTCCACGATTGTGGAGAGACAAAACATAATTTTTCTTTTGTCAATCTTGGGAAGGAGCTAATGCAGCTTCCACAATCGTGGGATGAGTGAACAAAAAGTTCACCATCCATTTCCTTCAATTTTTTTCCATATTCTAATACCATCATAATAGTCCTTTGATTATACCTCAATTATACCTTAATTATACTTCATTTTTCTCATCAACTTCATCTCCAATTCCAATTCAAAATCATTCAATTAGAAGCTCTTAAACTAGTCTTTCATGCATAAAAAATCAAAACAGAAACTATCATTCATTATCATACATGGAGTCCTAGTTCTTTCCCATTTCAAGAACACTATACTAACAACTTTCTTTAGCATAAATTCACCTTCATTATACTTTAAATCCTAACCTAAAATTATCCATTAAGCAATATCTAACCTACGGTTTCATACATCAAAACAAAACCAATTAATCCATCAAATTCCAGCACCACTCATCATCTACCCTACATGTATCCCATCTCGATTTAATCATCATGAATGTTATGCTAACATAATTCATAATAGATCAATAAATCACTTACTTGTTTAGCTCAAAGCCTCTTCAATGATCAAGCTAACCTAGTCTTCCAAGCAAACAAACACAGGGATTTCAGCATCAAGATGATGATAACAAAATTTTGGAGTGACAAAGTACAAAATTTTAGCAAAATCTCAAGGTTGTAAGTGTGGTGTATGGGTGTTGATGATGAGAGAAGGAAGAAGAAGATAGCATATAGCAAGAACAAAAGAAAGGTGGTCTTTCATGTGTGTGTGCGTCGTTGGTGTATAGGTGTATGGTGAGTGTTGAGACACTTGTCATATCACTTGTCAATTAAAGACCCAAGCTATATGTCTTATTCTTAAACTACCAAATGTCACTCCATAACTAGCCTATTTTTCTTATAATTTCCTAAGTCACTTACCACCCAATTACCTAAGCCATTTGTCACCCAATTACCTAAACCATATGTCACTCATTCTCCATTGCCGCATGTCACTATTTCATAGGCCTAGTTAACCTAAATTTTTATGTATCAATTTTTCTTGCCACTTAACATTTTTCCTAGTCTAGGTGCAAATATCACATCATCAATCTCCCACTTATAACTATAAATTCCAATTTACTAATTATAATCCATCAAACCAAAATTCAATACATGTTTAATACACAATCACGCAATTACATCATAATTATTTAAAATCTTTCATACCCCGGAATAAGTCAATTGAGTGCATATACTATCTTTGCAATGTTTCCTAAAGCATAATTCATGTGTGCATGCTTATAGTATGCATGTGAGTGAATTGCACATCATAAATGATATAACTCATATGACTCAACAGTCTAATACTCTAACCCTCAGCAAGTTTTGGAAACAGGCTATTATAGAAGTAGTGGAGATTGGTGAGAAGGGCGAACTAGATAATGATGGTGGAGGAGGTGATAATTGAATTTGCAATGGAAAAGAGAGAGGTGTGATAGAAGAGGAGGAGGAGTTTTGATGGAACGAAAGAAATTGATTTTCAATAAATCGAACATGTCGAGAGAGATAAATTTTATTTGTGAAGGGATCAAAGCATTTATATCCTTTATAATTGGAGGCATAGTCAAGGAATATACAGGGACTAGATTTTGGTGTAACTTTATCAGGTTAAGTGTGAGCAAGGAAAGGATAACATGTGCACCAAAAAACACGAAGGAAAGCGAGATTGGGAGAAGATTTGAACAACAGTTCGTGAGGGGATTTGAAATGTAAGGTAAATTTTTTAAAAAGATTTATAAGGTAAACAACAGTGGAAAAGGCTTCATACCAAAATATTTTCAGAAGACAACTGCGAACAAGAAGAGTGATACCTGTTTCAGTGATGTGACGATTTTTACGTTCAACAACCCATTTTGTTATGGGATATGGGGATAAGAAGTACGAAAGGAAATGTCGTGAGTGTTGAGAAAAGTAGCAAATGATCCTTTGATGAGTTCAAAAGCACCATCCTATTGAAACATTTTGATTTTTATTGAGAATAAATTCTCAATAGTGGTTTTGAAAAATTGAAATTTTTGTAATGCTTGAGACTTATGATCGAGAGGAAAAATCCACGTGTAACGACTAAAATTATCAATGAAAATGATAAAATATCTTGAACCAAAAAGGGATAACATAGGTGATGGTCCCCAAATGTCACAATGAATGAGTTGAAGAGGTGCAGTACATACTTTTGTAGATGTAGGAAAAAAAAAATGACAATTTTTTACTTTGAAAACATGAACTACATTGAGTACGAGACATTGAATCTAACTTAAATAATTTGAAAAAAAAATAAGAGCATAGATGACCAAGACGCTGATGCCAGAGGGATGAAGAAATATGTTAAGCAGCAAAAACATAGGATTTATGAAATTGACAGGAATCTTAAGAGGGTAGAGATTATTGTGGATGTTTCCCGCAAGAAGTGGAATCTTGGTAGAAATGTCCTTCACAACACAACCAAAGGGATTAAATTCAATTAAATAGGAATTGTGTTTAACAAATTGAGCAATAAAAAGTAAATTTGCAGCAAGGTTAGGGACAATGAGAATATTATTTAAATGAAATGGTCAAAGAGTCGTACGAAACCTTTAGAAGTAATGGGAAGAGAAGTACCATTGCCAACAACTACTTGATCAGTACTGTGATAGGGAATAGAGTCGAGAATATTACTTTGAAAACATGAACTACATTGAGTACGAGACATTGAATCTAACTTAAATAATTTGAAAAAAAAATAAGAGCATAGATGACCAAGACGCTGATGCCAGAGGGATGAAGAAATATGTTAAGCAGCAAAAACATAGGATTTATGAAATTGACAGGAATCTTAAGAGGGTAGAGATTATTGTGGATGTTTCCCGCAAGAAGTGGAATCTTGGTAGAAATGTCCTTCACAACACAACCAAAGGGATTAAATTCAATTAAATAGGAATTGTGTTTAACAAATTGAGCAATAAAAAGTAAATTTGCAGCAAGGTTAGGGACAATGAGAATATTATTTAAATGAAATGGTCAAAGAGTCGTACGAAACCTTTAGAAGTAATGGGAAGAGAAGTACCATTGCCAACAACTACTTGATCAGTACTGTGATAGGGAATAGAGTCGAGAATATTAGCGTTGGGTGTCATGTGAGAGGAAGCACCAGTGTCTAAAAGCCATTTGGTGATTTCATTGGGGGAACAGATAGAGGAAGGTGAGGAAGGGGTAATGTTTAAGGCAGAAAAAAGCTGGTTGAAGTTGGGATAGGTTAGGAGGAGGATTGGAAAAATTATTTCTGGATTGCATGTAGCAAAAATGACAAGTAGCAGTTATGTGTCCAATTTTTTTTCAAATTTGACATTTAGGAGATTAAGGATTGGATTTGGGTTGGTAATTGTAATTGGGATTAGTGAATTGGATTGGACCATAGGAGTTGGGCTGGTGGAATTATTAATTGGGCTGGTGGTTGGGTTGGGTTGTTTGTGGCTAGTGAATGGACTGATCTGTGCTAAGCCTAGAAAAATTGTTAAAAGGCCCAACCCAGGTGGATGAGATGGGAGACTGATTTAGGTCATCGATGCCGAATTTCCCTGGGTTGCGGATGCCGTGGTTGGAGAGGACAAACCACCTGCCAACGCCGTGAGTGGAGAATCGATAGCCACATTGAGCCACGAACGCCATTTCTGGTGGGGTTTGATAGAGAGACAGTAGGCATTGTTCGTGGAGTAGCAACTTATCACGGAGCTTAAAAAAGGAGAGAGGTGTGTCGTGGTTCTCTGTGGAGGTGACGAAACAACTCGTACTCGGGTGGAAAGTCGTTAATGGTGAAGAGAACCAAATCAGTTGACGAGACTGGGTCACTAATGGCTGCTAGTTCTTCAGCTGTAATGGTAATGGTTGACAGGAAGTTGTTGACGATGGAGTCACCCTTTTTGGTGGTATGAAGACGCCAACGAAGGAGGGATTTTTGAGTTAGGGTTTGTTGAACGAAATGGGTTTCCAGTGCTATTCAGAGACTTCAAGCAGTGTCACAACCGAGAGCAAGAGAGGCAATGGTAGAGGTAAGTGTGGTGGTGAGGCAACAATATATTAATTTATCTCGTTTTTGCCATTCCATAAAATCTTCGGAAGTAGAGGATGTATCAGCCGTTGAGTCATGATGCTTTGATGGTGGAGTAATGGAGCCATCAACAAAGCCAATTAAGTCACATGTATATAATATGGCTTGAACTTGATTTCGCCAGATGAGGTAATTGTGGTTGTCAAGTGTCTTAATAATGGAGTGCGTGATATTGGTAATTGGTAAGGAGGTGTTGATAGATTGCATTGTGATATTGGTAATTGGTAATTGTGGTTGTCAAATGTTGAGTATAGCAATGTAGTAGGCTGCATGTGTGTATAGCAGATGCAACAGAAGGAGAAAAAAGAGTGAGACTTTGTTCAGGTGTGCTATGATACTATGAAAAAAGAGGAAGCTGAGAATTTTAAAGTGTAAAAAGGTGTATTAATTTTTGGATGATCATTGTTGCACAACCTTATGCTCTATTTATACATGAATGAAGATAAACTAAATCTATTTTGAATATTATACAATTTGAACTACATTATCAAATAATGCATAATTTAAGTTGATCTAAGAGGATGAGATGGTGTGTAATGCTTATCTAACCTAGGATGATATTACAATTGAAAAAATTAGGAGGATAAGTCATTATCACTCAATGGTATGGATTTCGTATCGTTCCGGCCTGAAACCGGTATCGGAACGGCCATAAAGGTACCGGCCATAAATTTCGGTCGGTACCAGCCGATTCCGGTCGGTACCAGCCGGTACCGCCAATTCCGAAATTTTGGGGACCATTTCGTAAAAAATAAAAAAACGAGGGACCATTTTGCAAAAATTCAAAATTTAACCCTAAAAAAATCTTTGGAGCAGCTCC
>JAOSBL010000211.1:3070566-3084650 GCA_027568915.1 Erythroxylum roraimae
ATAGCAACCATTCTAACATTACAGCGACCATGAAATTTTACATTAGCAAGTATAAATTTGGTCGCTAATAATTCTACCTTTAGTGACCAATTTTAAATGGTTGTTAATAATGTATTTTTAACGACCAACGTAATAACCCGTCACTGAGCACTTTTAGTAACAACCCTGTTGTAACCACCTGTGACCAACCCGATTTTGGTCGCTATAACTTTTAACGACCATTTTCTTACTTTTAACAACCATTACTAATAGTTGCTGAAACTAATTTTTCTTGTAGTGTTCGTGCACAACAAGGCGACATAAGATTGGAAGGAAATACAGTTACATTCTACAAGAACTTGTCAAAAGTTTCGACAAGCATAGAAATAAAAATAGCCACATTGGCTATACCAGAATTAAACCATGAGGAAGCAACTATTGCAAAGTCAAGACCACTGAATACATGAGGATACATTGTCAAAAGTGCACAAGATAGAGCATACGCAGATTTAGAACAACTAAACTGCAAAGAAATAAGAAATATAGCACAGTTTCTAAAGGAATATCTCACATTGGCATCTATGTCAGGAAGATCATTCCTTAGCCCTGAATTATCAGAAAAATTCTTCAGAAAACTTCCAGAATTATATGGGAAAAGAATAGAGGAAGAATTCAAAAAGAAACATCCGGGCAATACTATAGGTGTAATGCCAAGAATACATTTTACTTGGCTATACCTAAAAGAAATGTGTAAAGAAGCTGCAATGCAAAGAGGATTAAAGGATTTAAATTCTCTTTGTACACAAATACCTATTCCAGGGTATTACAAAGAAAACAAGAAATACGGTCTCAGAAAGGCAAGATCATATAAATTTTTATTACCTTTTGTGAGTCAAGCGCCCCCTGGCACCCGGTTCATGATTATCTATACATCGAGAGTCACAAAATAATATAAAAATAATATTACTTAATACCATTTAATTTTTCCTTTAACTCTTCGCCGATCAAATCTCATCTGGAAAAGAATCAATTTGATTAATTCAGTTATAAAAATTTTGAATGTAAATTTGATTTGATTTATTTTAATAATTTTTATTGTTAAAGATTGATGAATTTATTAACTCATTAATTAATTTTTATTAAATAGTTATTTTTAAATTAAATTTTAAATTAACGAAAATAATCTTTTTTATTATATCTTAAAATTTTATATTTATTTTATATTTAATTGATTTATCTTTAAACTCTTTTTTTATAATTTAACTTTTAGTTTAATTTTTCAAATATTGAATTTATCACTCCTAAGTCTACAAGAAAGAAAATCATATTATCTCGAAATATAAAATATAAAGGTCGTCAATGGCAGATTGGGGCCTGTAGTAATGGCAGTGGTTCTGTTTGTGCTCCTGACGCCGAGGTGGTTGCTCCAACTTTCAGGAAATGGAAGATGGATAGAGTTTGTCAACTTTCAAGCTAGTGCCATATCTATTCTGGTCCATACCATTATATTCTTTGGCCTCATCGCCATCTTTCTCATTGTTGTTGGTGTCCATATCTACACTAGATGAAGACACCAAATGGGATTTGTAAAACTTTTGACTGATGTTCTTCAATTAACTTTACGTGTTCTGAATCATCATCTTCTTTTATGATTACACTTTTTGTAACCATTTGCAGGTGACTGATTATCCTTTTTTATGAACCAAGTGAAGTGAGCTTATGCATAAGTGCAAACACAAACTGTTTAGAAATGCTCATTTTCTTTTGATAAGAGTGGATCTTTTTTTGTTGAAAAATTAAAATGGATTAAAAAGAATAAAAGTTTAGCACAACTATGATCCTACTAACAGGATATCAAAACACAAACCAAAAGACATTGTAGACTACAGAAACGTCACTGTGTACTATCCACCCTTTAATGTATGTTTGGAGCTTCCAAAATGAGTTAAGTAAAAGACCCCCCTTTTTAATGTTTCACCATAAGCTTCCTAATTAGGGCTCTAATGTCTCTGTTGTCAGCGTCTCCAGGTGGTTGTGGAGGTAAGATCTTTCTGGTTTGATCCTCGTAACTTCTTCTCTTTCTGTCTTCACTCACTTTCCCTTCTAAGGAAACACAAAGGGTTTTCCTGTGTGTTTGCGCTCTAACTACTATCGCTCTTCTCCAGACTGTATGTCTTCAGCACCTGCAGAGGATCTGACATAACCATCTCATGGAGGAGGGCTTTATAAGGTAAGAACTCAACTTTAGACTCCTTCAGAACTGTTGTGCGTGTTATATAGATTAGGTTGTGGAAATACTACTCTACATACTGGGACTTTAGTATGTAGAGGAAGGAGGAATTTTAGTCTAGACATAGTGCTTAGTCTATCCTTCATGGCTAACCAGCTCAAGACGCTGGCATTTGGCTTGATAGTATTTCTCCAAATCAACTTACCCCATCCAACTGTAAGTATTGTCCCACACTTCAGTTGTTTTGCTTGCCTATTTGTTATGTCCCTTATAGCTAATCCATTCCAACAGTATGTATCCTCCCCTTCATTGTATCAATACTATGATATCGATAGAGCTTTGATCTCCTCATAGGAAAGAGCCCAGTTACCGTTAGCAATTAACTTTTGGACTTTAGCATTTTTTTGAAAATCTATCTAGAGTTTCCCTAGCGATCGGATGGTGAATTAGAGCTCCTTGACCTGTCCAGTTGTCATACTATAAGGAAATTCTATCTCATGTCCTTATTCTGCAAGTAATTTGATGTTGTACTTCCTCCCCCTAGTATAAGAATTTGGTTAAAAAATCATGAAAAACTGTCTTTAGGTCTGATTGCCCATAGACTTTCACCCTTTAATATAGGTATGCACCCATTTAACCCATAATGATTCCTTCTCACTTAAATTCTCCACAATCTTTTCAACAGTAAGCATTTGTTGCATCTGTCAATGGACTCTAAGCCTAGTCCTCCATTTGCTTTAGGTTGACAAATTTGAGTCTAGCTAACCTTGGTCATCCCTCTTTTTCCTTTCCCCTTACTCCATAGGAAGTGTTTCATCATTTTTTTCCCTTGTTTTGATCAGCCTCTTGGAGAGAAAAATATGAGAACACCAATAGGTATTCATAGAAATAATAACCGATTTTAGGAGCTGAAGTTTGCCTCTATAGGATAATGTTTTGTTTGTTCATGAATCTAATCTCCCTTGTATCCTTTCAATAAGGGGTAGGCATTCTTTAAAATCTGAGTCTTCTCAAAGAGAGAGGGATACCTAAATAAGTGATAGGAGGCTCTTGATTACCTATTCCATTGATAAGAGAAATATCATTAGCTAGGTGTCCAACACTCTTCGATAAGATGAAGAAACTTTTTTGAAAATTGATGCTCAATCCTGACATCTCCTTAAAGCTTTGTAAGGTATTCATTAGTACCGTAATTAAGGGGATATCAGCCTTACTAAAAAGGATTAGGTCATCTGCAAAACATAAACTGGTTAGTAAAAGCAACTTACACTTGGTATGGAACTTGAATTCTGGACTCGTGGAGATCTTATATTTCAGCAGAAGGGTAAGAGCCTCCATGCAAATTAGAAATAGGTAGGGGGAAAGAAGATCCCCTTGCCTAAGTCCCCTTTTGCCATTAAACAACTCAGTGGGACTCCCATTGATCATGATCCCAAAAGAAACGATAGAAATACACTTTTTTATCCAATTGATAAAAATATGAGGGATACCCATAACTTCCATAATCTGCAGTAAAAAAAACCCCCAACTAACACTGTCAAATGCCTTATGGAGATCAACTTTTAATGTGCAATTCTGAGGGGATTTTCCTCTTATATACCCTTCAGAAGTTCTTGCACAATTAGGATGTTGTCCCCAATATTTCACCTGCTTAAGAATGCTCCTTGATTTTCACTGATGATGTAGTGTAGCACAGATTTCAATCTGTTGGCCAGTATTTTAGCAATAATCTTGTAGCTAAAGTTAGTGCATGAGATAGGCCTGAAATCGCTCCATGTAATAGTGTTATGAGTTTTTGGAATCAAGCACAAGGAATTCTTGTTGATCTCTTTAAGGATTACTCCTTTTTTGAAAAATTCGTGCACTACTTCTTTCATAATATTCCTCGTTGTATTCCAAGTTTTCTGATAGAAGAGTTCATTCAGCCTGTCTGGTCCAGGAGCCTTCGAGCCATTCATTTTAAAAACCATTGCTTCTATCTCTTGATTTGTGACCTGCCTTGTTAAGAGATCCCTTTGATCTTCAGGAATTTTAGCAGAAATAAACTTCATGAGATCTGCAAGAACTAGTATTACCTTCCTAGAACCTTTTGGAAGTGTTTCAAATCGAGGTGATCCTGATGACATTTCTCCTGGCCTTAATGGTGTTGAAGAAGAATCTAGTGCATCTATCTCCTTCCTTGATCCAGTGGACTCTGGGCCTCTATCATAATAAAGAGCAATGATTATCAACTGCTTGCATGTAGGACTTCAGTGCTTCCTTCTCCTCCCCCACAATAATCTCATCAGTAGGATTATCAGCCAGTGCTTTCTGTAAAAGTGAGTGTCGATGCCTAGTAGTTTCTACCCTTTGCATTGTGCTAAAACCTCTACTTCCATTTACTATCTTCAATTCTTGCGTAACAGCCTTTAGTTTTTGCAAACAGATGAATTGTTTAGTGCCAGTTACTTTTACCTCCATTCCCTTACTGACTGCTTCTTGGAAACCTTCTACATTGATCAGAAAATTGTTAAACCTGAATGGGTGCTTCAAATAAACCTTTTTGAATAGATTGACCACCTTAATTGGGGTATGGTTTGAGAATCCTGGGTCTAAAAACATGGCTTTACTATTTGGAAATATAGTTAACCACTCCACATTCACCAAAGCCCTATCCAATTTCTTTCTAATGAACCAATTAGAGTTTTGCTTATTGCTCCAAGTAAATCTATGACCCTCATATTTTTAGTCGGAAATTTCCACATCTTTGGTGCAATCCAGCAAGTCGGTATTGTAGTTGTGTAAGTTACAGTTTCCTTCAGCTTCAGATTGGTATATAGTATAGTTGAAATCGCCACTTATGATCCATTGACCACTAGCTGTTCTTTTAATTCTTTTCATAAAATGCCGTAGGTCCCTTCTTTGAAATGCAGTATTATGATCGTAGACAAAGGTGGCTAACACTGAAGTATGCTCCGTTGTAAAAGTCAATTTTGTATGCATAAATTGCTCCCCTGCTTCCAAAACCTCCACCTCTATAAACTCCTCGTCATCAACTATGATGATTCTTTCATACCCATGGTACTAGTGATTGGATTTTAACTTCCATTGACTCCCAAAACAATCTAATTTGTTCAAGTTTACTAGCCTGATTTTTGTTTCTAAAAGACAAAATAATTTAGGCGTCTCATATCGTACAAACTCCTTCAAGGCATTAAGCTTCGAAGGATTTTTTATTCCTCTTAACATTCCAAACTAAAAAGGTCATGTAAAAATAATTTTACCTTTTGAGCTTTTCCTATTGCTCCGATTGCTCTTTCTAGTTTGCACTTATTCCATCTTTTCCCCATGATTTTCCATCTAATACAATAGATCTGGATGTTGTGACCCATAGGAGGAATCCTGTTGCTGAACTCCTAGGGGATTCAAGTCTACTTTTTTTGTAATGCAGTTATCTATTTCTGTCCCTTCCTTAGTTTGTTGTGCTGTCATATTTTCTGTTACCAACCGTATCTGCGGTTTGTCCTCAACAATATGCTTAGTTTGATTCCCTTTAGCCGCATAGGATTGATTTCTACCTTCTGGATTCTCCAATTCCTAATCCACTAATATCCTTTTTTGCACTTCAAGTTCTTCAGTTTCTGTTTTTCCCTCTGTATTATTCTCATTTGATCTCATCAATTCTTCATAATCTCCCCAATCAAAGACTTTCCCTATTGGTTTCCATATTTTCCCCTGAACTTGTAGGGAAGATTTCCAATGATAAGTCCCCATGACTTTATCCTCCTTTAGAGAATTTCCATCTGTCAACCTTAAGATGGGAATGTGATCTTTCATCTCCTTAGAAATATCCGTGCTCACACATAATCTAGCATAACCAACCCGTTTCCTCAATGTTGTTTTTTGATCCATGCAAATTGGTTTTCTCAAAAAGCTGGCTGACAAGCTCAAGCCCTTAGTGGTCCAATATTCCAGTGGAATATTGTGGATGTTCACCCATAAGGGTATGTTCTTTAACTCAAATTTACTCTAGTTCCATAACAGGCTACCAATTTTGGAGAAATAATGGAAGCTGTGAAATGTGTCATGGTCCTTCTTCTATCACTTTTGAGCTTATATTTTTGCGCCAAATGTAAAAATGATGTCATTTTTTGTTAGCATTATCTCTTGTATGCCTCTTCCTTTCCAATTTCTTTGAAGCCATGCTTGTATTATCTCTTGTTTATCCATGAAGAAGGCAATGATTGCTGCTTCCCAAGTTTTTGCACCCTCTTGTAAAATGTCAAGACTTTGGGCCACCATCAACTTCCACCGGGGGGACTGTTGAAAAGAGAGGATTCTGAGCTTTCCCCGACAACCTGTTTCCAAGTTCTCTTGGTTCCCTCAATGTTCTGGTAAGCTTGATGGAGGAAGCAAATAAAGGGGACGCAATATTAGGTTTGGCGTTAGAAGGTGGCAGATCTGAGGGTGATTCAGTAGAGGAGGAAGGTGAGTTGCTTGAGAGTAGAGGGGGAAAATCGACGAGGTTGGGAGGAGTGATGTCAGTCATTTTGGTAAATTTTGGTAAGGAGCAACAGTGTAGGAAAAAAAGCAGGAAATATTGGTCTATAATTGGTAATGTGAGGAAGGTGGGAAAAGATTTTGAGTGTAAGGACAACACTACCCTTGGTCTGAAGTAGGTGCAGCAACAACGACGGAGGAAAAAGAAGGTTGATATGCAGATGCACAAGGTTGAAAATGAATAATAGAAAGCTACAATCGAAGGAGCAAAGTAGGGGAGGAGGATGAATGTGAGAGCTCAATTAGAGCTCAGTGAGAAACAAAGTTTCAGAAGCAGTTTGGAGGTTTTCGTGGGACATGCAGAATGACGGGAAGACAAGACAGTGAATCTAAATGCAGACTAAGTACCACAGATAAAGAAGCTAGATTTGGAGGAGGAGAAATGCAAAGGGAAGTCAAAGTTTCAAGTTAGGTGGATCGGATAAGAGGACAGGAAAGGGGACAAGCATTTGTCACTGGAGCGGAAGCCATCACCTTAAATTGTTGTCATACAGAGAATCTTATAACTACATTAACAGCAACACTAATTAGAAATCTCATTGGTTCACGGAGTCTGGAGAGGTTTAATAATACATAGCGTTATCTTTAACTAGTAGAGAGACTATAACAGAAAATCTTATAACTAATAGAGTAAAAATTCTAAGCGATGGTCTAACCGTGAAAATCTTGAATTGTCTAATTTTTTTTATTCAGTTGTCATCTTTTTTGTTCGATTTACTTTAACAACTCTTATTGTTAAAAATAAATCAATTTATTAATTAGTTGTCAATTTTCATAAATTAATAAATAAAAATTAATTAATTAATTTTCATTTAACAATCTTTTTTTAATTAAACTTTAAATTCTTCGATAGATATAGGCAATCTCTTTCAATTATATTTTAAATTATTTAATTTTATTTAATCTTTAATCAATTTTATAATGGTCTGATACGATCGAACCTTTTAAACTTTAAACCTCTTATTTTATCGATTTAGCTTTCGATCCGATTTTTGAAACATTGCTTATACCTATTAAATTTTAAGTGTTGAATGAATAAATCTTGACCTCTAACAATTTGAAGAATTTGAGAAATTCTAGGTTGCAAGTGGTAATTGGTAAATTGATAATTTAGGATTTTTTTATTGATTTTATTAAGACACTATTCAAAAAGAGCCCTCTTTATTTAATAAATATTTTAATGATTATTCTTATACTAAATTATTATTTTACATCATTCAATTATCTAGGTTTAATGAATTGCTAAGTTTGAATTTATTATATTTTTATTTTAGTATTTAAGTTAAATTTATAAATCCTTTAAAATTAAATAATTTATTTGAAATTTTTTGTTACCATCTTATTGATATATGAGAGAGTTATGTTATATCATTTTTTTTTAGGGGAATGTTATATCATTTTTTATGATTTCGGAATGTAAAATAAATGATTGGACGTATTTTAAATATATAATATTAATATATTTATTATAAACGTTTAAAAATTATGTTGACAAAAATAAAGATGTGCAATTTTAAATATTAATTTGTACGTATTTAAATAATATTAATAATTTTTTTAATTGATTTTAAACTTTGAATACTGAATTGAAAATATAAAATTCTATATTTCAATTGTTTATAATATATAAAAATAATTGCCACTTATCTTTTTTTTTTTAATTTTTACTATATGTTCATTTGTCGGGTCGGATCGGATCGGCCGAGTTAGATGATGACCCAACCCATTCCTCTTCGAGACACTTGATATTGGATGCGTTTAAAAACCAATCGCTCGTAAGAAAGAATCAAGCTGCAGAGGTAGAAGAAGATGTCGGGGAAGAAGAAATCAGATCCATACGAGACGGTGAAAGGAGGGAGACTTACGTTTAAAGGTGGAGTTCTTGCCACTACTAGCAAATCTATCCACAAGAAGCATAAGAAGAACAAGAAGAAGCAACAGGTAGACGATGACCCATTACTGACCACCAACAATTCTGATGCTTCACAGCCGCCTTCCGACGACATTTACACCATAGACGCCGCCAAGAAGATGAAGTACGAGGAGCTGTTCCCGGTGGAGACCAAGAAGTTTGGGTACCATCCCAAGTCCGATTTCAAATCAGTCGAGGACGCTCTCGATGACCGAGTAAAGAAAAAGGCCGATCGTTACTGTAAATAGTCACTAAACTACTCAAGTTAAGGTATTAGATTTTGGATGGATGGATCATCAATTAGGGTTTATCGTTATTCGACAATCATGTACTAACCTTCTTATTTCTTGACAAATCAAACCTTTAACTAGGGTTTATATTATTAATTGATGTATGCTTTTTCGTTCTTTTTTTCACCCAAATATGTATTCCAGGCCCAAATGGTAATCCATTTTATATCTGATTGGAAAGGATTGCAGAGATACTTGGTAAAAACCCTAAAGTTTGTAAAAGTGTAGGAGAGACTAGAAATAGATGCAATAAATTCCTTTATCTTCCCGTTTTACAAGTCAATTGTATCTTGTGAATGACCCTTTTCAGTCAGTACTTCCTCGTTTCATATACTTGCATATTTGGATTTCTAGTGTAATAGTGTACTTTGAAGCATCTGTTTCAAGCAGAAACTAGTGAAGGATTTTAGGATTAGGAACTAAAAGTTAGTCACTTTCATCGAATGCTTCTCGTGGGTTGGCTGTTAGACTCCAAAGTCAGTTTGCATATTTGGCACACGAGTTGGCATAAAGATGTATCATCACTAAGGAATATGGAGATGTCCTGCAAAGTTTTTTCTGTTGAATGCATTTTCCTTTTTATTTTTTCGTGCTATCAATCTTGGTGCCTTTGCATATAAATATCTAATCTGATTGTTACATATTTCTGATAATTGCATTGATTTGTTGATATGGAACTTTGGTTCTTTAGTATCACTTTTCTGTTTCTCTTCAGCTATTGTCCTCTGATTCCCATCCGATACATGTTAATTCAAAGGGAACCTATTATCTGGGGATGATTATCGAGTCTCACCATGTAATTAACGTGTTTTTACGTGATACATGATACTTTTAATAGTCTGTCTATTGTGCCTTTTTGGTTTGGATCTTGGGGAAGCAATCTCTGTGGACTTTTCTTGCTCTCAACAGTGGTTCTGTCTTGATAGTTTTATGTTACGTCAACTCAAACTCCGTTGATTTGTGTCAATGTGATGATATAATGCAATCCCATTCTTTGTTCCAGTTGCTGTTTATCTTGATCGGATTCTGTTGGCTCAATTTTCGCAGTTTTGTTGAGCAACTCCATCTTCACCCGCTCAATTTATGCTGTCGTGATGATATAATGCAATCTCATTCTCTGTTTCAATTGCTATTTATCATGAATTGAACTCTTTTGGCTCGATATTTCCAGTTTTTTTGAGGGAGCAACTCCATCTTCTTTCAGCTCGATTTGTGCGATTTTGTTGATATGATGCAATCTCATTCTCTGTTTCAATTGATGTTTATCTTGAATTGGACTCTTTTGCTTAATTTTTGCCAGTTTTGTTGAGGGAGCAACTCCATCTTCACTGCCATTGTGACGATATAATGGAATCTCATTCTCTGTTGAGGGAGCAACTCTATCTTCACCTTCAATTAGTGAAACTATGCAGAACTTGGAAAAGGCAGATAACCAATCTAAGCCTGTCAGTCCTTTATTACATGAATGATAAAGAGTATACAAATTGAGGGTACTTGGCATTACTGAATTAGTATTATATCTGAGCGTGTGGAAACAAGGAGACTATATTAGCAACAAAACCTTCTATTTATCTAATAAAACAATAAATCAGACATCAAACTTGGGAGTCAATTGCATAATTTTTCTGCAACTTTTCCATAGTCATTTAGTCCTCTATTCGATTTCCAGACGAGCCTCGTGTTCAACAGGTCGACAAGGACTAGTTTAGGTTAGACTAAAAAGAGAAAAAAAGAACAAAGTAGATCTGCTTGACCAACTGTTACCCAAGAGATAACTCAATAGGCAGTTTTTTTATCAGCATCATCGTCATCTAGGATTGGTAAGGTGTTTTCAACCCGATCGGCACGAACGAGTTTGACCTAAATTGATCTAAGTTGAATTCGAATTTTTTTTTTTTGAATTTTTAACCTGGTCTATAATAATAGTAAGAATGTGAGATTACACATTAGCAAAGGGGCAGGAACATAAGTGTACCAAAAGACAAATTTTAATGCTCTCTCTAGTGTTTTCTCCTACTGAAACAAAGGGCAACAGAACTTGGGAACAGGTGACCTGTTCCCACAGAACTTTCAATTTTTCTGATGTTATGATAAAAAACAATAAATAAGACGTCACACTTTGGAATCATCTGCATAACTTCTCCGTAACTTTCCAGTAGCCATTAAGTCCTCTATTTGATTTCTAGATGAGCCTCATTTTCAACAGCTGCTAGAAGAACTAGTTGACGTTAGACTATTTTTCAGCAAAGCCATAAAAAACAGAAAAAACAAGAGGTAAAGTATATCAGTCCGCTAGACCAACTGTTACCTAAAAGATAACTCAGTTTTAGAAATGTGATATGGACTGATTTTATGTTCCCAAAAAAATTATAATCTATGTATTGGGTCAAGCAACAAGACTCAGTATCACAATAAGATTTCTAAAATATCATATGATCTTGACGAATCCTCACCCAGTGCGTTTGCCTTATATATACATTTATATAATATATATACAAAATCAGAATGTAGAATTTTAGTCTGCATTTTAAAAAACAGACGGAAGTTAAACCGACAAGATAAGAGATTTAAAAGATTCAACCAGTATCACGTAGAACGCCTTATAATAGTTAGTGATCTATTTTGTAGGTATCAACTTTTCAAACTCTTGTGCTAGTAGTTGCTTCGGGATCTAAATGATAGTAGTCTGATCATTAGAACTATCAGCGATTATGCAAAGAGCATTCGAAGTGGAATTTAGAAAGTTAAGATCCAAAGTATGATTCTATAGACGATAAATTGTCTGGTTGTGTAGAATAATCATGATAGCTATAAGATCTGAATAAAATAAAAAAAAATAAAGTATGATTAAAAAAAAGTATCTTTACCTGTATAAATTAATTTAAAAAGTCAATTAACTAATTAATAAACTATTTAATTTTTAATAATAAAAATTATTAAAATAAATTAGTCCGAAAATTAAAGATGGAATAAAAAACTAACTAATTTAAAATTTTTATAATTTAACGTCCAATTTAATCATTACTTTTCGTGCCTTAAACAACATTTATTTGACTTTTCCAACTCCTGAAACTGGAAGCTGCTAGAAATTGCAAGCATGCATGACACATCCTGGAAGAATTTTCTTATCCATTACTTGTTCATCTTCATCTTTATTATTTAAAGGATTCCTTAAACTCCTGTCTACTTACGTTGCTGCACTGAATTTCTGGTTTTATGCTCCTGTCCGAGTTGGAAATTAGAGGGTTGAAGATTATGGAGGAGAGTTCATCATATACAAGCTCTACTGCATCTGCCACTGAACATATGATGTTCAGTCCTTCCTCATCAGATGCATATTCAACATCCGTAAACGCAACACCTTTCCACCGTGAGTTTATTTACCGTCTTCTGATTATGTTCTGTGCATCTTATATTGATTGAGTTTTTTGATACATTTTATGGTATTAAAATACATATTGAAGGCTATAGAAAGATTGGACATCTGGAAAAGCTCAAAAATAAAGGGTCCGTTTACGCTTTCAGGCTCTTTGATCATGGTAATTACTTAACCATCTAATCGAAACCTACTACTTGAGTACACACATACATATTCTGGGACTGGATTGATCTAAAACAAACTTGGTGATGTAGTGAGGATGGGATCTAAGCTATCAGAAACAGTGAAGGAAAAGGTGAAGTTAGGGGCACAGATAATAAAGGAAGGTGGAAGGCACAATATATTCAAACACAAATTTGAAGTAGTTGAAGGAGAGAAGCTTTTGAAGGCATCTCAGTGCTATATCTCCACCACAGTTGGTCCTATTGCTGGGCTTCTCTTTATCTCCACTCATAAGCTTTCCTTTTGCAGTCAAAGTTACGTTACCTTCCTTTCTCCTGATGATGGACAGTCTCTTAGATATCCCTATAAGGTATGAACACATAAGAGCTTAATCCTTTTCCATCTTAACACTGCATAACGTGATGTAATCAGAAATTGAGGTGGCGCAGGTTGTGATACCAATAAGGAAGATCAAGAGAGCTCGTCAAAGTGAGAACATGGACAAGCCAGCGCAGAAGTACGTAGAAATAGTGACTGAAGACAATTACGAGTTTTGGTTCATGGGTTTTTTGCGTTACGAAAAAGCTTTCAAGAATCTGGAAAAGGCAATTTCCATTGCACTCCTTTCCTCAGGTGTGACAGAAGGAACAATTTCAGATAGCTAGCTGTTAGATGGAAAAGAAACTGATATAATTAAAAGAAAGACCTTTAGAATCTGCGGTAAAAGGAAGATAGTTTGCAGCACTTTGAGTGAAAAGAAAAGAAGCAACTGGGTACATGGCGCAGAGCTCAAACACTGAGACCGACAAAGAAAGTAACAATCTTTGGCATAATCTGGTGAAAAGAAGTGGACTTTTCAAATGTCAGGTTAGCATTTGGGCCATACACAGGCCTATTCCAGCTTGATGGCTCTCTTAATTGTTGCTTGCTTGCCGCGTGCTACTGATGTGATCCGTATACTTCTCCGTACTTCCGTAGTCAATGGTAAAATCTCCTTAGATTTTTTGTTTTCTAGAGTATCTTGTGTTTATAAAACAATCTGGTGCAAAAGGTTTCATACAACATGTCACTCTCTAGTTGGTGAAAGGAGAAGATGTTCCTGAATCTTACTAATCGTGTTGGAGCAAAATAACCAACTAAAAACTTCTCAATAAGCTCATTCCAAGTAATAATGGATCCACAAAGCAAAGACTTCAACTATAAATTTGCTTTATTCCTCAATGTAAAAGGGAACAACCTTAGTTTAATAACCATTTGAATTATGTTAGATTTGATTCAATATTACGCATACCGTACCAGACTTAGTATTAGATTAAGCTCTAGTACGATACTGTACCAGTATCGATTAATATTGGGTACCGTTTCAGATAATTTTTTAAATTTATGAAATAGTCTTAGAATTTTTTAAAATTTACAACATAGTCTATTGTCATATTGTACAGTTGTACTGTATATTTTTAACCATGTCGCCAAAAATTATAATAATAAATAATAATCACAATTTTAATTTAATTTGTAAAATTAATTTAATAATTATTAATAAATATAATTAAATTTAAAATATTTTTAAAATATATAAATTTCAAATAAATT
>JAOSBL010000211.1:3094986-3115856 GCA_027568915.1 Erythroxylum roraimae
TTTAGGGTATGAACATGGTCTACTCTTTTGAGCATAACTCCCTCACCCGACCTCCAATTGAAGTGATTCTTGGACCAGTGGATTCCTAAGACATATATCTTTCTCTCCATAAAAATTTGTATCATTTGGAGTTGAATTGAGAGAGTTTGCATTATAGTAAGTGAGAGGTTGGTTAGGAGGGCATGTTTGGAGTATGAGCACACTTAGGTTTTTTGAGCATATCTTGAGCTATAGAGCTCCAATTGAGGTGATTCTTGCTTCAAAACAAACTAGAGACTTAGAATTACAATTTCCTTGAAGAAGTCAATTTATGATTTTGATGATTGATAATTGTGCACTCACCACCATGGTGGAATGACAGCAAATGACCCTTCAGGAAAATATGCTCAAGGTTTATGTCTTCGAATGTTGGGCTCTGGAAACGGGGTCCAACACTAAGGTCATTGAAATTCTATTTCATCGTAATCTTAAGATTATTGAAATTATATTTTATCATAATCCTAATGTAATTAAAGTTCTAGTCACTAGAATTCAAGGCATATCTCACAAAGGTGACACACAAATTTAAACTTTCAATTGGTTCTCACATCCATCTGGTCTTTTATGATTTTTAGAGTTACTTTTTTAAAAAATGAATTAAGAAATTAGGATAAATTATTTTAATTTATATTTAAACAGAATGAATAATAAAGTAAGCTTATTCCAAATAACATACTTGCGGTTCTCACTTGTCATCCAAATGGAATTCCAACTCTTACAAATATCTTAATGGCTTTGGTTGGACAAATCAATATATGCGTATAAACTTCATTTTCCCATACCTGGGGCATGAGCATTTTCCCTGCTTTCGAAGGGAAAAGACCATATGTGCATGGTCCAATGCCATCTGTCAGTAGGCGCACTCGGTACAGGCGTTTGATTGCTACTTGCTAAAAGCTGTAGGCCACTATCATGTCGACAAGTGGAAGTGATGTTAAGGTTCAGATAACATGTACGCAACTAATACCCAGACATTCTTTTCGAAGTTTTTTCTTTGTCTTTGGATTCATGAAACGATCTTTAGACACAAAAATCTTTAGACAAGAAACGAGTCAAATCGTGGAAAAGAATGAGGATGAGTACATTATTGGATACGGAGACATGGAGCTGCACACCCAGTCATGTCACATTTATAGTCGCCTGACACATGTCTTTGCATAACTCGTTCTTAGCTCAGCCAGAGCGTATTCTGTCCTCAGCTCTGTTCCTATATGCTGTCCTCTTCATTGGATTTTTTGTTTTGGAAAGTGTATGATAGAAACAGAAATTACGTTTGGTAATGAGAAAGAAGGAATCAGCAGGAACTGTATATTTTTACTTTTTTTTTGTCATTTACCCATGCCCGCCAAGTCAATGTCGATTAGAAAATTAAAGACAAAAAGTCTTCAGTTGCTTACTGAACAAAACCAATAATCAGCTGAGCTTGAATTAGTAATACCCATGTCAAAAGTTTCAACTTTTGATGATGATTACATATACGTACACAAAAGCATGCTTAACCAAAGGATGGATGTGGAGTAAGAATGGTAAAGATTGAATTTTTAACCAAAATATCTCCCACTTTTGCTTGGCCTTGACCATAGGAATTATTGAATGATATTCCCATATCCGAAAATGTAAAAGTTTGAATCAACCCAGATCCAGATATGGAAAAGAAAAGCATGTGATATTCTAACAAATTTTGCTCAAACCAAAAAATCATAATGTGCAAGATTAACCTCGACTAAGAAGACGTGGGAAAAAAGTAAAGCTAAGTAGGTGTGTAGAAAAGGTTCCAAGGACAGTGATACGGACAGGAGGCAGAGGAAAAGACAAGACTCTGACAAAGACAGATTAGTATTAATATAAGAAGAAAGATAGTGTTCTTCAGAGGTAGTCGAAGGAAAGGAAAAGAAAAGTTAAACAGTTCGGGGTAAGTTGGGCGCCAATTGAACTCGTGCTCTGCTCTTATTTATGATTGTCGTGGGGTTTTGGTTGTATAATAGTTATTATTAAAAGCAAAACAAGAACTGCTTTTTAACTTGCAAATAGTTTGTTGTCATTATTTTTTCTTTAGTGTCTACTCACTCTCTTCCAATCGAACTTTCCATAAATGTCTTTCTCGATTTAAACCCGCGTCAAAGACCAGTTCTTGATCGAGGATTCAACATAATCTCCACTTCCCTTTTCGTAACTGTGTACTAGAATCTATTATCTGCTTCAATTTCGGTTCTTTTTCTGCTTCTCCACATACAAAAAGCTGTTTTAGATGCTGATGGTAAGAGTTGGAGCAAACTGGTTTGTTTGTGTATTTAAAATTGTTTTCCGTCGGAGGCATCGTACTAATTCCCTTTCTTTTGAATCAAAAGATAAACGTACGTCTGTGTGTTTGGTTGCTTAGCACCAAAACTTAGGATGACAGCTGAAGCTTACGTTGCTTGCCGGCTTTTGTTTTTCTTATTCTCAATAGCTACAGTCTTCTTTTCAAGTTTTATAATTATCAACTCTCAAGTATTGTGAAGTGAGAGGAAGTCTACTTGTATTTGTATAACAGAAATGGAAAAGATCAAGTAAGCCAATGACCTTTGCTTTTCTTCCGACGTTGCTTGCTTTAACTCAAGGGCCAAATTGGACATGCTTTACTCTCAATCTGTTATGCAAAATGGACCCTTCTTCTTCTTCTCCTTCTCCTGTTTTCCTCCCAAAATTCAATTGATTTCTTCACATTTTCCTTGAACTTTAATGTGCGGCTGGGAAAGCATTCTGGGTTTTACCTCTTTTATCTTTTTGTTGTCAATTCTTGCAACACGTTTTTGAGTTTATGTTTTTCAGAGTTGAAAAAATTTGATTGCCAAGACTCATACTTTACTCGTGATTCTCTTCCTTTTCTTAACTAGTTCTCCTCTCTCTTTCAACTATTGAGCCTTTTACCTTTCTTATTATCAGAAATTTATTTAAGAGTTGTTCCATCAGTCGACCTTCTGATAAGGGACTATAGGTGAGATCATCAATCTCTTTGCTTTTGTTTAGTCAATGTTTTAGAAGAGAGTAAAGAAATATTGCCACTGTTGAGATTAATTATAGAAAATGTGGACGTTCTATTCCAAAAAGCCTTTAGATACTTCTTTGCACATTGCTCGTGATTGACCTGCAACTTGTTCTTTGTTGGTTGGTCCAATTTATCTGTACCTTTTCATGGCCTGATTACTGTTAATTCCTCCATTTGCCTTTCATTTGCTGCCCATGTCACTTGATGTGTTCTTCTTTTTTGTGAAGATAATCTGTACTCTGATTTTGAACTGATAATTTTGATTCTCATTTAGTTTCTGGTGCTTTGATCATTATACTCAGTAAACTGTAAGGTATGGGGTGCCTTGTGTCTAGACCGAATGATTCTTGTGGAAATCGGAGGAGACCAGGGAACATAGGAGAAGTTTCCGTTTATGTACCTGGTTTTCGGATTCCTAAGCCTGTTGATTTTTCTCAGTCACTTGGTGCCCAGTTGTCCAAGAATTTAGTGGAGCGTCTATCTGCTCTAAGAACTCGTATTGTAGTTATGGCTGGCCAAGAAGGACCAACAGTCACAAGAGCTAAGAGAAAAAATGCTACACAACATGGTAAGAGGTCTCATAAGCATGTTTCTTTGGATCTGTATAATTAAGCAGTCTTCCGTATGTCATTCACTTGATTGTCTGCAGGAGGTTCAACATTAGGAGATCTTCTTCAGGCTCTTGAAGATTACTTGCCTGTTCTTTTGGGTTTAGTAAAAGATGGGAGCCATCTACAGCACAAAGTGCAATTCGTATGGATAAATCAAGAAGATGATGCAGAGGTGAGATAACAATACTTTAATCATATAGTTTCTGCAGATAGGATTTATGAATTTGGGGTCATAACTTAAATTCTTCTGCTTAAATTGATTTTATTTTTTATACAAATTCAAACTTTTCAGGAAACTGCGATGTCTAATGCATGGTATGAAGTGCTTTCAGTTTTGCATCTGATGGCAATGCTATCACTATCACAGGCCAACTTGTTACTTCTTCCAAGGACCTCTGCTGATGGTTATCAGCCAAAACTATCAGAAGGTAGTTATTTAGTTGAATTAACATCTGTAAGTTATATGGTATTAGTTGGTCTTCTTGATCCTAACTTCATGCCATCTTGTTTTCTGTGGTTTGCATGGGTGCTTTTATATAATGAACCGATTTTCAGAAGTCCCTTTTCCTTTTCTATGTAGAGAGTAGGCGAGGAGTCGTAGATATCTTTCTAAAGGCTGCAGGATACCTGGATTGTGCAGTTCGACATGTGATCCCACATCTGCCAGCTGCACTAAGGTTTCGAAAGATGAAAAGCTTATGCAAATTGAACTGCCAATAGTTCTATAGAATGATCATTATTACTATTCTATACTGATTTGTACACCTTTTTGTTTTAGGAGAGACTTGCCAGTGGACCTGGCAGAAGGGGTTCTTCGAGCACTTTGCTTGCAAGCATTGGGGCAGGTACTTGATTTCTGGATGCTATCTATATCTTATTACATCTGATGCATCGCCGAAGATGTGCAACTGAAACATGTACAGCATTTTTGTCGGCTCGCAAGCAATTCCTGTTAGTACATTTTACTTTGGTGCTGTCACATTAATGGTGTCTTTTGCTTTCTTGTTTGATGCATTAAGGGTGTTGATATCCAACTTGGGATGGCAATTGATAGTGCGAAAGCCACTCTTGCTGTGAAGCGGAGGCTTGCATGTGAGATGGTAAAGTATTGGCAGCAGGTATGGTGATGTTAAATTCATAATGTTCTGTCAGTTCTACTTATCCAGCAACAGTCTTTAAGGTTTGTGATAGTGGCCGTGACTGTTCTTCAAAGTTTGAGATTTGGCACAAGGAAAAGGCTTTATCTTGCATTTGTCAGTCTTATTTTCTCTTCCATATATCTTTTCCCTTGAAAATTTTCGAGTCATATGATTTTTCAGTCCTCATTACTAACTATAGAATAGCTGAATAATATAGTTCATGGGGTTAGCTATGGGGATAAGGTTGGAAATCTATCCTAGAGTAAGGAGGAAGAACCTGAAATTTTATGAATTGTGATTTTATGTACATGCATCTCTCCAGTGCTCCTGTGAAGCTGGCAAATGTTTTGTTTTAGGACAGTATAGGAACTTACGAAAGTCGTTCAGTAGAAGTCACTTGGCAATGTTTCCTCCCCCTTCATAAACCCCAAGAACTTTGTAGTTATTTCTAGTTCCTCTATTCTATCAGGAATGAGCACACTTTATCATCCATTACCTTTTTTTTATGCTTTTTTTTAATGTATTACTTTCTGTTTACTTGACAGGCTCAAGATAACATCATGAATCTTCCGCTGTCAAATGGTTGGGGTGAGAAGCATCGACTTTTTATAAAGTGGAAGTCTGTGGAAGCAAAGGTATCATAGAATTGCTGGCTTGTTTTCTCTGTCTTTTTGATTCTGTTAGATTATCAACTCATCTGTATGCTTCGTTTATTTCTGCTGACATGAGGCAAAACCTGTGGTGACTCAGATTTCACCAAACCTGTTAGAATAATGGAAGGACTACAAGCCCAAATATTCAGAAAGAGAGACCATAAAGAGAGACCATAACTTGAGAATGTTACTTGATTCCCTTGGATGTTGAATAAAAATAGGATAATTTTATGCAAATTTTTTGCAATTCTATCATTAATGGTTTGACAAATTAAAGTAGTTACATGTACCATGTGTTCTTTAGGTTTATCTTGCTTTCAGACCATGAGATCTTCAAAATGACTATTGTTCTTTATCAATGTCTTTATGCTGCAATAAATTTCAGCTATTAACTGGCTTTCCAGCACAAATCATTTGAGCATACTAGTTATGATCTCTCTATACAGCAAGGGTATTGAATCAACAGATCAGAGATGGTTTTGTTTAGGTTTAAATTTGTTATTCTTTTTCTGTTTAAACAAGTTTAGCAGAATATCCATTTTGTTGATTCTCTTTTGTCTAACCAGGCTGGAGCATATTATTACCATGGTTTGATCCTTGACGAGGGAAATACCGAGAAATCTCATGGGATGGCCGTAGCTGCCTTGCAGGCTGCAGATGAATACTTTAAAGAAAGTAAAAGGGCATGTGAGGCATTCAATGTTGCATCCCCTTTGTCAAGGTAGTGTGCCAAGGACTCTTCTGCTTAGGATCTTTAATTGATGTCTTGTATCATAAGTGGATTGCATACGTATGAGATATACTCATTACCCTTCACCTGTTGAACTTGAAGCCCTTTAGTGCATTGCTCGGTTCTGCAGTTGGCTCATTTTGAATTTAAGTTCTTATTGCAGAACCAATTATTGCTGCTTCAAATTGAAGCAGTTATCTTCTATCTCTGTTTGTCATAATACTTTTACTTTTCTCCATAAAATATGAGTTTAGGTGCTTCAATATGATCAAATTGATACTATTGTTCATTTCATTTGATGAGCTCAACCATTGGACTGTAACTGTTGCTTTGAGTTTATTCCTATGCACTTTCCTTTCTGGAAAATGATTACCAGACGAGCCAAAAATTTTGACTTTGTAACGTACAATATTATTATTCATCTATTAACATGAGGGAATTATAAGCAAGAGTATTGTTTCTAATCTGAATGTTGTTTCCAAAACCAGTGTCTTTTTTCGTTACTGTTCAGACAAATGCTACTGATTTGATTCAAGTCTTTGCAGACATAATCCAGTCTGTTGTGCTTAAATAATCACTTCATTGTTTGTGTTATTGACACAGGAATGCACAACTTTGGGGAACTATGAAGCATCTGTCTGAGAAAATACCGAAAGATACTTCGAGCAAGGTGCGGATAAACCGTGATCTGTACTCTTATGAAAAGTAAGTAACACTTCTCTAAGGTGGATTTACAGGAAGATGACTTCTTGACAATTTTGGATGGAAGATTGACATGCAAGTAACTTGCTACTTCTCATTGTGTTTAATAGAATCATGGAGACAGCACCAACTTTGCCAGATTTTGCTTTGGCTTTGACGCCTGATGAATATCAGCTTCCTCCAGTGGACCCTTGTTGGAACTAGGGCACAATCCAATTCCAATAAACTCTATAAGGTGATTGAAGATGGGCTGGTCATTCTTCAAATGTGTGTCCACATACACTTTTCAGCTTCTTCCTACAATTCTTCTAAAACATCTAAAAGATTGGAAACTTACCCTATGTCACAGCTCTGCATGTTAACCTGTCAATAGGTACTGCTAGGTTTTCTCAACCAAAGAGAGAATAATTGTACTTTATCTCTCCGGTGATTAAACTTGAATGAGTGAAATTTTCTAAATTGATAAACCTGTGTGGTTAAGTTGGTTACAGCAATAAGAGGCGCTCTCATAGTGTACTCTATTATGACCAAATAATGTCAATGAGTGCTTTTAACAACTGTGATGGTAACCATATCTTCATTAGAGTTTGGATTTGAAAACCCAGATGTGTACAACTATAATATCAGAATTATAGTTCTACATAACATTTTAGTTTTATGACTAAATGAGGAATGGGAGGTATTTTGCAGTTCCCAGAAGTCCACCAGTGTGTTGCTATCCAAAATGATGATGCAAATCGTCCATGCAAGTATGAGGTCATGAAACGCCAAATCTGTGCTTCAGTTATAAATGAAGACGGTCCCAATCCTCCACATAAGTATACACCATTATTCTTCAACATCACCCCCATCTCCAGCCAATAGCTTTTCTTTTTCTTGTTCTTCTGCAGCAACAAATAGTTCCATAAACGATCATAGTTCATCAATTGGGTAAGAGTATATTTTCAAGAAATACCCATCACCTTGTAAGGTGAGTTGTCATCAATTATGAATGATGAACACCAAGCAGAGAAGCAGCCAAAGAGAATTGGCTTGCAAGTGGAAACATTCCAATAAAATTGCAGAAGAAGAAGCAGAAAGTACACAAGTCATATGAATAACTTCACATAGGTTCACGCCAAATGGAAATTATACAATGAAAGAAGTATCCAATTTCTGAAACCATTAACCAGCTCCACAAGCACAAGTTTCATAATTCCATATGAGAGTCATACGCACCATGTTCATATTAGGAATAGACAAAATATAGAAGTTATTGTCTCTCACCCCTAAGTTTATATATGGCTTTCTGTGTGCGCCTTTCAAGTTTATCAAGCTTCTTCTGCACGTCCCTCCGCAGGTCCCAGTTTGGTTTCTTTGCAGCAATATCTAGAAATGGATCCTAAATTTATACCCAAAATCAGCAATAAAGCACAACAATATCCCCAGGGAGACCAAGACTTGCACAAACTAAAGAACATAAACTACTGACATATTGCTACGTGAAGGCAGTGTTGGGGGCAACTATGTACCTCTTTCTTCTCTAATGGTGGAGGTTCTATGGCAACAGGTTCCTCAAACTTTGGCAGCACTGGTGGAGCTACTTTACCCTCTTGAAGCTCCTTGTCCTGAGGAACATAGTTCCTAAACTTCATGCTGGGATTGCTGAAAAGGAGATTGAAAGAAGGGGGATTGCAAATTAGCCATGTTAACATGAACATCACCGAGATTCAAGCCATGCTCACTAAACAGAAGCATTTACGACATCAAAGCAATTAAAACATGAATCAATGATATTTCTTCCCTTTTCTGACATCGTCTAAATGGGAGGTTTTAAACCTGCAGCCTCTAAAATCTTGTTGGAAGCTCTATTATGGCTGCTCCATGGAAGAAAGCAAGAAGAGAGAATAATTAACAGTGTGTTTATCATCTTTAAAACTCATGCTAAATGGCCCTTGGACCATATCACATGAAACATCTTTAACGTATGATTTTAACATCGTATGGACCCCATGAAGATTAAAGAGTCGAAAACGTTGTTCAGCAATATTTACTGCGATGATCTGATGGACTTATCTTCACTTATCGGCTTGCATTTGATACAAACTCTTCTTCTGGCCTCATATTAACCTCTAGAACCACATGTAGTTAACAAATTGGAAGAAAAGCTTCAAAAAAAATGTACGCTTCCCAACCTTAAACAATGAGGACCGAAAGCCAATGGTAGTAGTCCCATATGCACAATCATATACTGGTATTACAGGGGGTAGATTCTACATCATTGAAAAAATATTAAGGCACTGACTATAATTTCATGCCTTCACTACAAGGTTATTTCATACAGGCCAATAAGTGTCAATCTTTATTTTACTTTCCTTAAACAAGAACTTGATTTAATATTCATACCGAATGATTCTATGAAATTAGTCCTTGCAATCACAAGTTATTGAATCTAATTTTGAAACTAAAGTTAATTAAATTTCTTTTAAAGGTTCAACTCCTAGTTACGTGCAAGCTAAATCAGGGATTCTGCTGGTTCAATTACAAAAACACTTGAAAAGGATAAATGCTAAAAGAACTATGGTGAAAGAAAAGAGGAGGGTTACACTAACTTTTCCTTTCCATTTTCGGGCTCAATATCCGACTTAGGTTCAGATTGAGCAGAACCATCGTCTGGGGTGTCCAGCAGTTGCTGAGCAGCTTTAAGAGCTCCGAGCCTCTCTCTGCGCACTGCAGCCGCTTGTTCAGTGGAGTCTTCTCCGATACCCATGTTACGCACTTCACCTACACCATGCATTACGATACTATATCATAATGATTCTGATTTAACGTTTAATTGAGTTGAGCTTAATATTTAGAAGTGAAAGCTCTAGACTTTATTCTTCATATATTAAAAGCGATATTAGTATTAAACCCGTAATCCATATGCAGACCAGATAATCAAACAAGCAATTCATCGACATGGTTCGACCCAACGAACCAATTAGTTAACAGAGAAATAAAAGGTTGAATTACACTGAAAGATCATTCCTTAGAAAAGGTTGTTTCTCCACAGAAAGCAAATAACAAGATCATTTTGTGGTCACCAGGACTTCATTTTCTACACACAGCAACATCATGCTCATTAGGGGATTCATTCAACATCAAAAGAAGGAAAGTACTAGTAACAAAGCCATCCCAGAATAGTTTTATTAGTTAAAAAGTTTAAAAGTAGCATCTTTTGCCAAGCCCATCTTAGACAAAAGTTGGCTTAAGATATGAACAAGAACATAACAAAAGGAAGCAACTTGCAAATAACTGAATCAAATACGAACAACAAAAACCACGTACCTGTCTCTTTCTCTTCCTCCCACACCAAAAAGAGTCTACAGGGATTTAGATGGAAGTTGCTTCAACGTAGAAAGGGAAAGAAAGGATATTATGCAGCGTCTGCAATGCAAAGCTCGTTTTTGTTCTATGTTTCTCCATTAATACTCAATCAGGAAAAAGAATGGACTTTAAATTTGGGTAAGGGCCGAAAAGAAGAACTTTTGCCCACTCTATCTACATGAGGCCCAATCTATCCACGCATGTATTTCCATGCGTTGAAACGACATAGTTTTATTTGAATATTTCCTTCTTTTATTTTATTTTTAACCAAAAAGAGTATAATTAAGTTTGTATAATTAGGTTTACTAATGCTTCCATGGAGATTCTTGACAGGAAAGTTCAAAACTTTAAGGTAAACTTGTACATGTAATTGCTACAACAATTAATATGCCCAGCCTATTGTCATTCTTAATTCCAAGGATGTTGCAAGTGTTTCCTACGTTGTCCCCAGGTATCCAAGGAACCTAATAAAACCACAATAGTACCTTCTCAATTGACAATCTCTTAAATTCTTAAACCAAAAACGTCCCTTTACTGCATAGGAATAGATCAAAACAAAGAGAAGGCATGACCCCTAATAGATGATGCTAGAAATCCAGCTGAGGGCTGTCATGCTGCATGCATCTTCTTGTCCAGAACTCACCATGGAGCTGTAGAGACATGGTTATGACTGGAGAGCTGTTTCACTTCTTTACCAAAACATACAACACAACTCTATTACTACGATAATCAGGATGCCACGCTGTCTGCTCCACACGACCAATCACAAAATCCCGCATTGCAGCATCCAAAAAGTATTCAAGGATGGTATCTGGTACAGCAAGAAGTGTTATGAATTCAAAACCCAATATTTGAAAAGAGAGAGAGATTCTCACCGTTTCGAAGTTCCCCGGCCAAAAATATTGTTGTTTGGGTTCCACAGAGTTGCATTAATGTGTCTAACAGATCACCCACTGCTGCTTCACTGTAGATCACATCCGAGCCAAGCACTGGAAAAACAAAACAAAATAAGATGAACAACACTACCTAACAAGTACAAGCATTTGTGAAATTATTGGACGAGAATCGTGCACACACCAAGCTAACTCCATAGTAGACCAATCTGGATGACCATTGGACTGATTTAAACAAGAATGCTACAGAAGTTACGCCAAAGAAATTTGTGTTTTTTATTCATTTGCGCAATAAAGAGGGGGAAAAAGAAACAGCAGACAGGGAAATCAACTATAAAATTTTCTGGGAATCGTCAATGGAAAAGGATTAAATCTGACAATACATGACATATGGCTTTCAAGAATCATCACCTGGATGTAACTGGTGAAAATGTAAGCCGATGTTAGAATAAGAAAGTAATTCCTCCTGAAACCACAAATAATTGTCTTTTGGATTTCTAAAATTGTCACTGTAATTCTTTTAATTCGGTCGCTTTTACAATTTCTGAAATTGGATGGCATCAAAGCTCAGTTTTCGAAAACATTAAGCATTATGTGGCAATGTCCACTAGAGCATATCTGCTGAAACAAGATAGTTTAACACATGAACAAGGAAAAGATAATACTTCTTCATTCAGCAAGACAAGTATTCCACGCTAAGCAAAATTTGGCTATCACCCATCTGAAAGAGTAAAACCACATACTTCATGGTGTGGTAGGGAGGCCCAAGAAGCTCTTACCATAGTCAGGCAATGGTTCAATTAAATCCTGGTGAGGATTATCTCCCCATATAAGCTCCTTGGCAACAGCATAGCCCCGCAGATTGACTTGTCTCAGATTGGTTTCAATGTTCTTCTTTAGAAGCCTCAATCTATCTGGTAGGTCAGTGAGTGCTACTTGAGCACCCAAAAGAGCTGATATGCAGCTGAAGAACAAACAAGCATGTGACATGAGTATGCTTAACAGAAAAGCAAAATCGTTTTTCTTTTCGATACAGCCAATGATGCATCTTCTTTAAGAAAAATAAACACAAATACATTGCAGTATTTCATATTAACACCAAGAGAATGCTTCACTATATTAGGATAATCAGACGATGAGAGTAGAAGGAAATCAATGGAGATGGGTAGTGGTTTATATTTACCCTACCAATCCACAGCCAGAACCTAACTCCACAACCTTCTTTCCCTGAAGTGAAAGGACCCTAGAATCTACCGCGTGCTCCAGAAATTTGCCCAGTACAACGCCACTGTCCCACATCACTGAACCAGTCACTCCAGGCGTAATCTGTAGTTGCAGCGAAAAAGGGTATTCGAGAAAATTGTATATTTCAGATCAAAGTGACGGTCTTTCATCCAATTAAGTTAAGAGCGAAGGTTCGATGAACAAAAGCAAAGTCTTTACCAAGGAAGAAGGAGATTGAAGAATGGAGAGCGAGTGGCCACAAGCGTCGAGTTGGAGATGGAGAGAGGATTGGGAGACGAAAGAGTTGGGTGTGGAGAGAGTTGGCTGTTGAATTCCCCACAACAACATTGTCTCCTCTGCCGCCGATTCCTCATCTACCTTCAGTATCCTCACCTGCACTTTGTAGGACCCCACTTCTTTGTACGTCTCTCTTTCTTCTTCTCCTTCCATGCCAATCACAGTAACAGCAGTAGTAGCCATTAGATCAGCAAGTTTGTTGAGAGCTGAGAAAAAAGGCTTAGTTTTTTATTACTCTCTCTCTCATACGTTTAGAGTGGAGCTTCAGAGACAAGTCGGCGCTTCAAAAGGGTTAGAAACAGAGTCGTCCTTTCGTAGTATAATTACGGATCTTTATTTTCATCAATATATAAATATAAAAATAAACTTATCGGGGATAGATCTCATTTCTGAGTGCTTAGTATCATTCATTTCTTTAATTTACTTTCAAAAGCCAAAAGAGGGCGGAAGGGCCTTTTGCTATTTGTATATCTAACAATCATTCTATCTCTATCTGTTGTGGGGCTTCTTCTTCTTCTTCTCCCCCTCCTGGCTTTGACCCGTCAGCATCAGTTTCTTGGTTTACACCAGAGGATTCCACTGTTCTCGTAAGCCATTCCTTTAGTGGCTCTTCGTTCAAATCAAGCCTTAAAAGCCCCGCAAATAGCCCACCCATGAAAGCAACCGGTTCCTAATAACAAAGCAATATCATTTAAGTTAATACTAGAACAAAACAGTAATCAAGTTCAAGAAAACATATCCTGGTCACCTCCTAAAGTTCACCAAAGACAAGTAAAGTTCATGTATCATGAAACTATTTTTATCACATAACTCAAAGTTACTGAAAAGAAAAACATATTTTTGCAATGTATGGCAACCAAAAATCCATTTCTTCTCAGTAACTTAAGTGCCAGTTTCCCAATTCTTAACAGCAGCCAACAAAAAGTACTTAATGGTCTCCCCCTACAAAAGTGTCAACAGTAAGTGCATAAAAAGGAAGTAAGGATTAGCCAAGAGCGAAACTCGTTGCAACATAGGCATTGATTAAAGCAGCATTGCCATAGTGGTCATCACCATTCAAGCAACGTCTGGTATTTTTACGTCATAAAAAGCTTAATGCTATGTGAATATGGGACCCTTAAGAAATTACCAACTATCTAAGTACTTGACTGTAACAATGAATGGAGCCACTTATGCAACATCACAAGACAAGAGCATCTCTGGGTTTAATAATTATTTGGTCCCGGAAAGTTTCACTTATTAGCTTCGTTTTGTCTCTTATCTAATAAAGATCCGACATAGTGAAACCTAAGTACATAGGGAGTTAGACAAATACCACAAGATAAGCAATAACGCAAACTAACCTACCAACAAGCTAAACGATGGAGGATCTAAATAAAAAGTGACTTTGGTGTGTGTATGTGTGTAGCTAGCTTGAGTCTTCAAGAGTTAAACTTGCACATGTACTTCTCAAAAATTAGTACCGATTTAAGGGGTAGTGTTAGAGTGATCTATGGTGCTTCAAATTTCATTAAAATGGAAAACAAAGGTAAAATGTTACTTGACCCAAAAAAATGTTAAGATGCCAAGATAGTTTAATCTGGATTTGCAGATGCTAGAGGGAGTACAACAGTCATTGCTCCAAACAATGTGCTGCTATTTTATGGTTAAGAAAAAAAATTCACAACTATAAATGGCCGAAAATAAGTAACCAATGAAAGATTTTGCAGAGTTATAATCAAAGAATGCGAGAAGGAAATAGCAAGCAGAATTCATTAATTGCAATGAAAATTATATTACTTAGCAGTACTTCACATCAACAGCTATTAATTTACACAAAACAAGTAAAGAAACGTATAGCCAATTAGGAATGTCAAGCCGTAGTGTCTCACCATAAATTCAACATTACAGGAGTTTCGTCCAAACACTATATAGATATGACAGTTACTACATAATTTTTACCAAGTAATGTTATGGTATCAAGGAAAACTTGGTTTTAAGGTTCCAATTTCATCATCATTTAAAGGAAAGGAGACATAGAAAAGCACCAATTACTAAACAAATAAAAACGAGGAAAGAGTTTTCAGAAAGGCGACCAATTTAGGATACCCTTTAGCATAATGAGGCTTTGAGCCTACCTTAAGAGCTTCTTTGATGATGGGTTCGTCAGTGGGGTTGAAGATACACGAAGCTTTGACCTCAAAGCTACGACGACTACAAGTTCGTCGGCGAGCATTATAATTTACAGCCCAATTTGTCCCATTAAAAGGTCGACGTTGATGGGTTCGTATCTCCGAAACCTGCTACAACATTCACACAAACATTGTTTTCTATGTTCAGAACTAACCAAAAACGAAAATTTTTAGAGGACTTTGTTACCGGTGCTCATTTTCTGAAACTACATACAATTACGGAGAGGGAAAAGAAGAAGAAGAAAGGCTAATAATTACCTGTCCGCCAGACCATGTGTTAACGGAGAGAGCTAAGGTCATTTTCCGCAGATTCCTTCTTCTTCTTCCTCTGCTTCTTCCTCTGCAGAGTATTGCAGCGTTTGGGTCCGTTTTATGTTTTTGTTGATTTTTATGCTGCGTGTGTCGTTTCTTATGATAAGAAGATTCTGGGGCTTACTCAACTTTATGGTTTTCACTTTAGCTAACAAGTAAAGCCCATGATATATGTGCACAATGGACTAATTTTATGTAAGCATTTGTATTATTTCAATTTGCAAATGAATTGGTCATATAAAAAATAATTGTTCGATTTTTAATATTTCAGTTTAATTTATTTTAATAATTTTTATTATTAAAAACTGATCAGTTTATAAATTAATTCATTTTTATAAACTAAAAAATCAATTATTTTTATTTAATAGTCTCTTTTTCAATTAAATTATAAATTTTCCAAAGACAATTTCTTTTAATTATATTTCAAATTCTTAAATTTTATTCAATCTTTAGTCAATTTTATAACTGTCATCTAATATCAGTTAAACCTTAAACTTCTTGTCTTACTGATTTGACTTTTGATTCGATTATTAAAATATTGACAATTTAACCTAATTTAATTTAAATTTAATTCAACAAGAATTGAATCCAGCAATTTTATTTAATTAAAATTGAGTTTAAATTTATATTTACTAATTTCTTAAATTCAATTAATTAAAATAAATTAGTTACATTTATATCAAGGTAGAATAGTCTAAAATTATTAAATCAAGCCAATTTTAATTTGGTTTGAACTTAACTAAATTTAATTTAATCATATTTGAATTAGATATTTATACTTAATTGAGCTTGAGTTTGAAGTTAAACTTAGTAGTTTTTTAAAACTCAATCAATTGTCTTACGGAAACAATCTCTATATTAGTTAAGGGTAAGACTTCGTATTACTGGACATCTTCAGATATCGCGCTTTAGTATGATTTTTATTGGGCTGTTGTTGTTGTTACTGTTGTTAAACTCAATTAATTATAATAAATTAATTAGACTCAAATCAAGTTAAAACAATTTAAAATTAATTAATAAGAACTAATTTAACACTTATACTATTGAATTCTTATGAATAAATTAAAATACCTATGCTATTAAATTCTTATGAATATTTGGACTGGAGTGTGCAAGATGTCTTATAATTGTGGGGAAGTGGTTGAAGTTGAGAAAAGAGAGACTTCTTGGATTTTGGATTAGAGCCTAAGTATGTGTGAACAATGTGAACATGAAAATATTCAGACATGTTCCTATCTTTGCGGAGTTCTAACATCCCTATATTGTGTATACAAAGGAATAGCAGCATTGTCAAATGTTCACTTGTCAGAATAAAATTATTTTAATCTTTCATCAGATTCTCTTATCAATCTCAAGCTCGTCAAACTAAAAAGAATCAAGTGATTTACTTCCGGCCGGCAAGAGTTAACCCTCAGCTTTCAAGAACAAGATCCAATTGCTTATGAAAACAAAGAAAAAGTATAATCTGGAGAAGCAGAAATCTGGAACAAGTTGAAATAAACATATCATTATCTGCACAGATAATAAAAAAACTGTGCAGAATCTATTGCCTTCTGCAGGAACAATAGTGAGTTGGCTTGGAGATGAATTCAAGCCTTAGCTGGCTTTTGCTGGCCGACAGTTTATAAGTAAACTCAGTATTGCAGTATATTCTATGTTATACACCTAATATACGACTTTCCTTCTTCGCGTGTGTGTGTGTGTATATATATATATATAGGTGTTTGTGTGTGGGAACGTGATAGTACCGTAGAGTTATCGAAGAGCAGTATTGCGGCAGAAAATAAGGGCCTTGATTCTTGGAGAGGGAGGGACCCTTCAAACCCTTCAACTGTCATTGCATCTTTGACCTGGTCACTGGTTCCATAGATTTTACTGCTACTTGGTCTTGATCGCTCAGCGTAAAACATTAGGTTCTGGAGCTATGGTGGTGGTCAAGAATGTAGGTGTTTTAGGTGTGATAATCATGGCAAGTCGAAGAATATTGGAAGAAGAGTTGATGTCTCGAGCTCTCAACTCTTTCAAAGTGTAGTTATCTATGGACTTTTTACTTGTTCAACTGTTCAGTAAAGTAAGGTGAGTGACTACTGTGTCTGTCTGATCTGAATATATAAATGCCTCTGCTAGCTGTACAAAGAGCAAGGAAGTGATAAAAGATTGCTGGGTCAAAAGTCAAAACTAATGAGTTCTGCGGAGCCAACTTGATGAGCATTTCTTCAACTTGAAGGTAACTCTTACCACATGGCCTCTCTGCTTTTTGCAGTTGAGTACGTGACTCAGTGAGCTGCAAATGCTTTGAATGCACGTAAAAGGAAGAATCTGTGTTTTGTAGCCATTAAAATTAACGTATCTGGTAAAAAACAGAAACTTGGTTAAAGGTCAATGAGTTTAGTGTCTGCTAATAGTCTAATCCACTTGACGTAACATAACAAATGAAGCGTCCTCTCTTTTTTGGTTGTTTAGAAGTTAAAAACTATAAAAAATCATTAGTTATACAAAAGTTCAGAAGGATTATTCTTGTTGGTTGGCAGGTTACGTGACTCCATCTCGTGATCTCTGTACTGTAAGTCTCTCAAACGCATACACCCACAACATATAGGGAAAGGCAGACATGTACAGTAAGAACGGAGAAGAAGATACAGTGAAATGGGCAACTTTAGTGATGTTGTTGTTCGTCATCTTTTTGGCACCATATGTGTGGAGCAGAAGGACAAGTAAGGAGAGAGTTAGAAAGCGTAAACTGCCGCCTGGAAGAAGAGGATTGCCTCTGATTGGCGATAGCTTCAGCTGGTACAATGCCGTTGCAGGTTCTCATCCCCCACAATTTGTTGAACAACAGGCTCAGATGTAACAACTCCTTCGCATTAGCCCTCTTCAGCTTTTTCATCAGAGGCAAAAGCTTGTATAATCTATCTGCATATACACTGTTACTTGTCTTATATGATTGGTATCCTGATTAACAGGTTTGGGAAGATATTCTCCTGCAGTTTGTTTGGAAAATGGGCTGTGGTATCAGTTGACCCCAAGTTTAATCGATTCATTATGCAAAATGAAGGCAAACTCTTTCAATCAAGTTATCCGAAATCTTTTAGAGATTTGGTTGGAAAAAATGGGGTGATTACAGTCCAAGGAGATCAACAAAGAAAACTCCATGCAATTGCCTCTAACATGATGCGATTAGATAAGCTCAAGTTCCATTACCTGGAGGATATTCAATTGGTGATGCTTCAGACACTGACCAACTTTGGGAAAAATCAAGTCATTTTTCTCCAAGATGTTTGCAGAAAGGCAAGTTTGCGCAGGTCTATAAGCATTACAATCATCATCCTACTCCATCTAACAAGCCACATTTTTTTTCTCTTTATCTTCAGGTAGCCATCAATCTCATGGTCAATCAACTTCTGGGTGTATCAAATGAGTCAGAAGTTAATGAGATGGCCTTATTATTCTCGGATTTCGTTGATGGTTGTCTGTCTGTTCCAATCAACTTGCCAGGCTTTGCGTACCGCACAGCCATGAAGGTTCCTATCTATATCTTCACTTCTGCTCCAAGTTAAATTGCTGGAGTCGATTGGATGTAGAGTAATGGTGTGTTCTGATGTAACTTTTGACAGGCAAGAGAGAAGATTATAAGCAAAATAAATAAGACGATAGAGAATCGCAGACAAGAAGGAGCATCTGAAGTTGGTAATGGCCTCCTCGGAAGGCTTTTAGAAGAAGAAAATCTTCCTGATGATGCAGTTGCAGACTTCATCATCAACCTTATTTTTGCTGGAAACGAAACAACAGCTAAGACAATGCTTTTTGCTATTTACTTCCTCACACAATGTCCTAAAGCACTGCAACAACTCCTGGTACACACTCAAAAACTTTGATCCATATCAACGCATTAATGATTCCTATTTAATATTAAGTATGAACATGATAGTGATCATGATCGAACAGGATGAACATGATAGTCTGAGGAGTAATTCAACAGAAGGCCAAATGCTTTCTTGGCAAGATTACAAGACAATGTCGTTCACTCAGTGTGTGAGTCTGTCAGTTTATCTGCAGAATCATAATTAAGATGCTGTATCTACACACTCGAGTCGTCTTAACATAATCAGAACTCCCTCTTTTTGTTTCACTTGTAGGTTATTGACGAAACACTTCGACTTGGGGGCATTGCAATCTGGTTAATGAGGGAAGCGAAGGAAGATGTAGTGTATGAAGGTATGAATACGCAAAATGTACATAGACATAGGTTCGTACATTGATTTTAGGTGACATTAAATATAAGGTGGTGGTTGTCTTAAACGTGGCAGACTTTGTAATTCCAAAAGGATGCTTTGTGGTTCCATTTTTGTCGGCGGTTCATCTGGACCAAAGCTTGTACAAGGCGGCTCGCACCTTCGATCCATGGAGATGGTTGGATCCAGAAAACCAGGTACCTGCCTTACATTTATCTTGGTGTAAAAGACAGTAATGTAACCTATATTTTTAAAAAATGTATGATTTTATATTTTTGTGTGGGAAGGAAAAGAGAAACTGGAGGAGTAGCCCATTCTATTCTCCATTCGGAGGAGGTGCGAGGTTCTGTCCTGGAGCCGAGTTGGCTCGCCTTCAAATTGCTCTGTTTCTCCATTACTTCCTTACTACATACAGGTACGATAGGAACTTAATTAGATAGATCTTGATCTTGAAATTATTAGTATAACATAACAAAACATACATTGAATTGATCTTGGAATTTGATTGATTAGGTGGGTCCAGATTAAAGAAGACAAGATGTCCTTCTTCCCCTCAGCTCGTTTAGTCCATGGCTTCCCTATCAGATTGATCACCAGACGACCTATCTGTGATAAGCCGAAAGAAGATGACTCAGGAGCTGTAAACATTACTCGCAACTCACAAAATTGAAGTTAAAAGAAAAAAGAAAGTACTAACCATCTTCTATCTTTCCTTCTCTTATTGTATTTCTCCAAATTATAAATCATCTAAACTTGTGTAATGTATAAGATATAACTCTTTAAGAAATACATATCCTATTTCCTTTTTCTTTTGTAACTTGCAACGAAAGTTAGATGCTTGTGTTGGATCGGAGCAGTCTTTTACTAGATAGAGGTAAAATTGAGTACTATCAGATCTTTTCAGACCTTGCATTTTAATAGGACTTCATCTGAATGTTCATAATAACCATAACAAAATAGTTGTATTGGATATGAGAAAATATTAGACATGTTAAATAAATTTAAGATGGACTCATGTTCGTTGCATTCAATTAGTTATTAAAATTTAAAATCAATTTAATTTAAAAAATAAATTTTATCAAACTAAATTTTAATTTAAATATTTAGTTTCATAAAAAAAATTAATCCGACCACAAATCATCACTACTACATCTACTTTTCACCTCTAAATCTTGCTTATTTTTAGGTCTTGATTGATTATTTTAATGTTCTTAATAACAGTAATAATAATAATAAAAGAATAAAATATTTGAGATCTACAAAATAATATTACTTAACATAATTTATAAATTAATGTAAGAGCATAATCTAAAAAAATAATTAATTGGAAAATTTTTATGAAAGTTGAAAATTTTTTAAAATTAATTTTTAGTATAAATTTTCGTTTGATTCAATTTCTTAATTTATACTAATTTTTTATTAACATGAGATTCACGTTCGATGCCAATGATTAGTTAAGAGAATACATAACATATTAACCCAAATCTCGTG
>JAOSBL010000211.1:3115956-3138135 GCA_027568915.1 Erythroxylum roraimae
TCACGTTCGATGCCAATGATTAGTTAAGAGAATACATAACATATTAACCCAAATCTCGTGTTTTAGGAGGACTTTAATTGAGTGTTAATGATTACATATTAAATCTATCTCTCATTTTTTTTTTGTTAGTACTGAATAATGAGATAAAGGTTTATAGGTTTAATATCTTAAGTGGAAACATCTATCTTATAGTGTATTTGGGCCTGTGGGCTTTTGCAAAAAATGGAAAGCCTCACAACGTGGGGCGGGCGTTAGAAGATATTGAATCGCAAATACAGAATTCACACCGAATTCTAATACCTAAGGATTCTCTAAAGATCTGTTTGGTTGAAAGTTTTATAATAAAACGAGATGAAACGTAACATATTTCTATTATTTGGAAAGAAGTTTTATAATGGAATAAAATGGAATGGGATGAAAGCGGATAGTTTTATGTTACGTTTCATTCTCTCCTAAAAATTGAAAATAAGAAACCTTCGATTCGAAAGTTTAGAATGAAATGTAAACTAATAAATATATATTACCTAATATATTCTCAATAATTTTTCATGATATCAAATGTGACCAAGTCATAAAATTATATTAAATAAAATTAATATATTAAATAGAATAGAATAATATTTAATATAATTAATTTTATTAAATAATTAATAATAATATTTTTATTTTAATAATAATAAATTGTATATAATTAATAATAAAATAAATAAAATTTTTATTAATGAAAAATAAAAATTATAAAAATTATTCTTTAATTATTTTTATATATTTCTATATAAATAAAAATATAAATAAATTATTTTTAAATGTAAATAACATAAAATAGAATAGAATTTAATATAGTATAATATAATTTATTATATAATTAATAATAAATAGTATATAATTAACAATAAAATAATAAAATTTTATTTATTTTAAAATAAAAATATATTTTAAAAATTATTTGTCACGATCGTAACTTTTTAATTGAACATAATTTCTGTTTTAAAATCATAGCCTTAAACTTCTTACAATAATCATTTTAATATAAGGAGTATAATAGTTATTTATTATACATTATTTTTATTCCATTCATTTTCTGAACAATATTTTACTATATTATATTATAAATTATTTTATTATTTTTAAACAACTTTACATCATATTATATTATAAATTGTTCCGTTCCGTATTATACCATTCTATTATATTTCATTTAATTTCATTAATTGAACATTCGGGAGAATAGCCCTAAGAGCCCTAAAAATTGTCTAACTGCAACACCACGTTGTTAAGAGTGAAAAACATAGAATTTGTCAGTAAATTAAGAAAGCTGGAATCTTTTTTGAGTTGGATCTTGTGTTTCTTCTTTCTAAATCACTAGAGACGAGTTGGAGCGAAGTAGGGCAGAGTATTGGAGGGTTTAGAAAGAAAGATAGGAAGAAAGCCCTAGCTAGCTCGACAGAAATTTGTGCATTCAAGAGTAAAAGTTCTGATATTTAATTAGGAAGAGCAAATGGCAGGAAGAGAAGTTCGTGAATATACTAATCTCTCTGATCCAAAAGGTGTTATTCTTCTTCACTTTCAATAGGGAATTTCGTTTCCTTTTATATTTTTAGGAAAAAAAAAGAAACAATCTTACTGCATCTCTTTTGGTTGCAGATAAGAAATGGGGTAAAGGGAAAGATAGAATTGATGACGAAGATGTCACCTTTCAGCGCATGGTTGCTAAGGTTAGCCGTTCTATTTGCTCCTTCTTTGTATCTTTTATTTAATTTTCTTTCATGAAAAAGTCGTTTCTATGTAGCCCCTTTTTTTTTTTCAGTACATTACTTTGTTATATGATTGTTCAAATTCGACCGCGTTATAACTCAAACACGAAGGTACATTAATGGCTGCTTCATAAATCATTAGTAACATGTTAGAAACACAAGAGTCCCCGCAAATGGGCGTTCTTCTTCAATGATTCTCTGCGTCATAGTGTCTAACTTAGGCATCTAATCACTTGCTGGACTGTATAAGTATTAGTCATGTGGCTGAGCCATTCTTTGAAGTACAAATCACAAGGGGAACCATTTCTATGGCAACTTAACAGCAGAGGAATCTTTTTGTTTTTTACTCGATGCTTTTCAAGTGGAAAATGCGTAGTTGTGATCCAAAATTCACACAGCCAACTAAACAGTTTAGTATAAACATATTGCCTATGGTATTTGAAATTCTTTTGCTGATTGTCTTTACTCTGCTTTTCTACATCATATCTCTACCTTTGCTGTTCTTTTGACCGAACAGATCACGTTGGTTATTGTCCTTCTATTGTAGATATTTGACAATATGGAGTTTGCTTTTTGGTCTCCGGTGTTACAAGAATTGGCTAGTATTACATAGTTTTTTTTTAATTCTGTAATTGGCTAGTATTACACAATTGACATATTGGTCGGTGACATTTGGATTTAAACCAACTTGCTTTTGTTTGTTCATCAACATCTTTGCCAATTCATGATTTCTTTTTATGCATTATAGTTTGACACTGCATTTCATTGTGAATAAGCTTTCTTTATGGGAATTGTGCTCCTTTCTCTATTCTTCTTTCCTATATTATGTGAAATCTTGAGTATAGTTTTCTGATAACATGGCCCGGCAGGGATCTGGTTGCCTCCCACTGGGTGGTTGATGCATTCAGATGCAAGAGGTTGCTGGAGAACGTGGAGGTTACCTTCATGGCCGAGGCGGTACCTCCTTGACTTGCTCTCTGTGTGTGTTTGTTTATATTTGTGAATACTGTGCAAATTATTCTCTTTTACCTATATCCGTATCTCGAGCTTTGTGTTTGCAGCTTTGGACAGTGATGACTTGCTTTATCTAAAGGAGCAGATGGAAGCTGAAGAGGATGCAGAGCGCCTCCTTCGGCGCACAGAAAAACGGGCTTTTGCTGCATTTAAAATATCCTTTGCATGAATCTATTGATAGTTTTTCAGAAGCAACATCACTTTGATTTCAAGCATATTAAGTTGGTAAAATATCATTTCAACTTCATCTCTGCCATCTTTATTACGTCTGTGAATATGTTGTGAAGATATTGCTTTTGCACTTTATTGCATTTGCATCAACAAAGATTGTAATTTGTTGTTTGCGGATCTGGTAGTTCTGACATGGAGATGTGAGAGACTTCTTCCACTCCTCAACTTTCTATCAATTTGCTATATTGTTTTTTTTTTCAATTTGTCTACAGAAGATAGGAATGCAAAATAGAATGGCAAAATTTTGCTCGCTTTTTTGCTCTTTGAATTAAGGGTAAATTCTGCAATATTCAAATGATTGATTGAGGACCTTCTATGCCATCTAGGCGGTCACCATATTGGGTTCTATATTTAAGTTTGTCCCCTGTAGCCACTCCTTAAATAATTGCAGTAATGTTCTTTAACATCTCTTTGCTATCTCATTTGCCCTTAACCTAAAAACACAAAGCTGCAAGTTTGGCAGATTCTACACCTCCTTCAGTTCCATTGCCGCTTCGTGTTGAGCCAAAGCCAAAGAGTGGGATTAGGTATTCCTAAAGCATTAGCTCTTATGGCTTGTTAATATTCTAGATTCTAATTATTGCTTATGCATTGGCCTGCTCTAAACTTATGCCTGAAATTACCGGGATTACAGACAGCAAGATCTGCTGAAGAAGGTGGTGGAAGTTAAACCTAAAAGGCCTAGAGTATTCGACCCAAGTGACGGGAATCACTCATCCCCGACTTCAAGTGATCATTCCCCAGCATATTCTAGGTTGCAGACTGATCATGAGAAGAAGGAACCTATTTTACCAACTTCAGATCAAGGTGAAGAGGAAACCAAGAAGGATAAATCAGCTGAAGACAAAATCGAACATGGAAATACTGTTAGAACGTTACTAGGTTTAGCATATGCAAGTTCTGATGATGATGATGAAGACTAGACGTTGTAATTTGTATAATTATGCACTGAATTTCATAGTACAATCTTTTTCTTTAATGGATAAATGCAGTGTGTTTATTTCTCAGTCTAAGACAGTTTCCTTTTGCCCATACAGCTGAGCTAGTGAGTTTGATACAGCATTAATAGAGAAATTTGAATAATTTTGTAGATGCTAGGACATAATACGAAAACTCTGGTTGGGATCAGCAGCTCTTTGCCTGGTCTTTTGATTTAACATGTCAACGTTCTAGAGCATTTTAAAGCACCTGCGGAGCGTGTCAGTGACCTAACGTCTTTGGCATCTGCAACCTTGAACCTTTGTTGATCATTATAGTTGGGTTTAGCATTTCCCATACCAGTCTGGATAAAAGAAGCTCCATTTTCAAAGAAATCCCCTACGGAATAGAAGTTCCAGGGCCTGTCTTTCCCATTGATGCCTTTTCTCCATGTCACCTGTTGAGTATTTTTCTCAGTTATTACATTCGGGACAAAACTTCAACATGTAATACCATAACCAAATGGAAGAAATGTGGTGATCTTGCAAAATTTACCTCTTTCTTTCCTGCTTTTGGTGCAATGAAGTAATTGGCTGCACTCTTAATACTGGGATTCATGCTTCCTCCAATTGCGTACTGTTGCCACCCTTGGTATAGGTTGTTGGCCACATGAGCATAACCATGGCGGACCCTGTAGGTTGTTTATAGTTTTCATTAGCATCAATGAAAACTATATATCACTATTGAAGACTAGTGAAGACAATAATAAGGTTTTACTGTTTTCTGATACAACAGAAATGGTGACTGGTGAGGGTAGGGGGTGATAATCACATCACCTGGGCATTCTTTGGTTGCATTGAGGACCAAAATGATTGAACACAACTGTAACCTTCATGTCCTTGTCCCTCAGGTATCCATCGTCGTGCCCCAGAAGCATAACTTTGTTCTGATTCTTAAACCAATTGTTTGATACAGTAACATCGGTAGAGCCACGGGTGACATCCAAAAGACCATCTTGGCATGAATAAAGTGTGTTGTGGTCTATCCACACCTTGGCTGCAGTCACCAACCTAATAGCATCACCGTCCATTTGACCCAGTGGTATTATACTTCCCCCTGTTCCCATCACTGATGTAGGCCCTTGTGCTTTGCAATGGTGAATCCTCAGGCCATGGATGATTATATCAGTTGCCTGCATACGTTCATGTAGCAGTGTAAGGAAGTTCCAAGGTAAAGCTTTAATATATATATATACGTGTAGACGTACCTTGTGAATTAAGATGCAACCAGTGCCTGTAATGTGAACATCAACACCACGACCATCGATCGCGGTGAAACTACTTACGAGGAGGGGTTTTTGAAGTACGATGTTCATGTTCCTTTTAAAAGTGATCCACACTTTCTCTTTGATCATAGTAGCTCCGTATCTCAAAGTCCCCGGTCTGGGGTTCAATGGGCTGTCGCTGGGATCTATGACTTTGTAAAGCACCACACCTTCTCCAATGTTGTTCGTCATCTTCCCTGCAAACCCAACCGAACACTTGGCAAGTTGCTGTCTGTTTCTCCTCCAATGGACGTCACCTCGCCAACATTGATCAATGACGTTCATTTTATGAGCAACACAAGGAATTGTATTAACATTGAAGCTGAAAAAGAGGGCTGATACAACATAAACAACGTGCCAGAGGAGGGCCATCTTGCTAATATGTGAAATGTTTAGAGAAAGGAAGGGATATGATAGCTGATTATGGAAAGCTCCATTTATAAAGAGAAGGCCTAAATGAGTAGTTATAGAACAGTGATGTTTGTAGTTTGGTAGGTAAGTTCATATGCGGTGGTGAAAAGGCAAGAGCATTCGGTTATTACATTGAGGCTATAAATAGAAAATTTTGGTGAACTGATTATGGTTTATGTTTGATATTAGTTATTAATTTAGGTATGAAAATTATCTTTTATTTCAAATTGGTTATATTTTAGTTATTGCCAATATTAAAAAAATTAGACCAAAAATTAAATTAATAGGATAAAAATTTAAAATTTTAACTAATATTAAATTGTTATAAAGTAGATATATAGTAAAAAATGTTAGATATTTTTGTTCTTAGGAACAATTTTGTCTTTCTCCTATTAAGTGGATAGCTATTAATTGTAATTTTGGCTTTTAATAAATTATCGATTAAGTTACGTAATTTGATACAGATAAGGGTAATAAAGTGGCTCAATAAATGATCTAAGTTAATGGGTCGAAGTCTGGGTGAAAAATAGATCCCTTTTAGTGTAGACCTAGTTTATATCAGCTTTGTGATGGAGAAGTCTGATATAGAAGCTATATAAAGGTTAAGGTCTTCTACAGTTATTCATATCAATCATAAGCATACAATTCTTTGATCCGTTAAGAGAACTTGCGTATTAATGTCAAAAAAAAAAAAAGAGAGAGCTTGCTTATTGAGGAGACTTTAGAAAGGCCTAGACCGAGCATCGGTGGACAACTTCCTCAATTGTCCTGAGAGGATCGGAGCTCGTTTCGACGTCAAAAATTGCTTCGAAACTCAGAATGAAATCAAAATTAGATATTTTGCATTTTTTTCGTTTTTACTCTTTCATGTATGATCCTGGTACGTAATAGAGTATGTGCTACGTATTTAAAAAACAATTAAAAATATAATAAAACAAAATAGTTTATTAAAATATTATTATTTATTGATACATAATTAATAATTATTATTATTTAAAATTGGATAATTATTTTCTAATTTTAATATTAGAAAAAATAAAGAATATTTTGTTATTATAAGATTACATGTTCAATTCACAGAAAAAAACGCCTCTTTGTAAAAACACAAAGAGAGGTTACGTAAATTATGACCCTCTTTAAACTCTCGCAAAGTAGAAGTCTTGTGTACCGGATACGTGAACTTTAACTTTTTTAATATATTAAATTTAAATTGAATTTAATTTGAAAATGTTTAAAACTGAAATTAGTTGAAATAAATCGTGATAGGTGTACATAATTGGGATAAAATCTTTTCTTTATTAACATGCAATTAAAGTTAGTAAAAAAGAGATCTTTTGTTGTTTTTCTTCCCTATTTTTGTGCTTAAAAGAAGAACCTTTGCCGTCCTCTACGATGAAGGACTTCTCGCGCCATTTTCCCTATGTGGGTGTATAAACAAGGCCAAAGGGTTTAGAGAGGCATTCAAGCTAAAACATCTCTAGGGTTTGTCTTCGTCCCCCAAAAGTCCTCAGCTTTTGCTAAGGAGAGAACAAGAAAGTTGCTTCTTTCCCTTTACAACAATGGCGTTTTGGGGTTAGTCTTTTCTCTCATGTCCATCACTATCATCTTTGCATGTGTATACTTGTGTTTCCTTTTGTCTCTCAAAAGTTTTCACTGCAAAAGCAAAAAGAAAGAACAAAAGACTTATGGGAATGTCTCAAGTAACAAACTTTTCGCAGGAATTGAAGTGAAACCGGGAAAACCTTTCACTCTTGCACGTCATGATGGCGGGGGAAGACTCCACATATCTCAGGTAACTCACCTTTTTCTTTCTTCAAAAGATTTTTGATAACATTTTTGTATTTATTCTCCTTTTTGGTTTGTGAAAATTTAGTGCCTCCGTGATTAGTGATTACTCTCTTTCCTTCTTAATGTTTCATTCAGTTTGTTTTAGGTTTTTGGGAGTAGGATGTTGTTTAGTTTGGTTGATTTGCATTTTGGTTCATGCTTGTCTCAGGCAACCTTGGGAATTGGTACTGCGGTTGGCAAGACTATGGTTCAGTGCAACGTTGGAGATAAGAGTCCCGTTTTTCTTTGCTCTTTGTTTACAGAAAAGGATGAATCTTGCCAATTGAACTTGGAGTTTGAGGAGGCGGAAAATGTTGTTCTCTCAGTTCTTGGTCCTCGAAGTGTTCATCTCACTGGTTACTATTTACGTGGTGGATGGCATCAAAATCGTGACGACGGGTCGTATCCTTTGTTGGTCCAAGATTGTGTGCCGTTTTTTGCAGAAATGTGACGTCTCAAGCAATCTAAGTTACTTATCTTGCATTTCTTTAGATATGGAGAAGACATAAATGAGACAGGAAATGGTGGAAATATATAGGATTGAAGCAAAGCGATTTTTCTCCTCCTTATTGACCTACAATCTTTTCTTTTTCCTGATTTGATCCTTTTATTATCTCAAATGTGAAGTGCGAAGTTGAAAATTATGAATTCCTAATTCTTTTGTTATTTTGATCAGAGATATACTGTCTCGATTATTTCTTTCTCCTTTACTGTAATGGTTAGAGAATCATACGGAGAAGATATTGCAGATACAGAGCCAGAATATTCAGTGGATGGTAGTGATGAAAAGTATGAGGATAGCTTTATTGATGATGATGAAGGTGCTTTTCCAAACCATTATGCTAAAAAGTTAAGGAAACTAATTTTGACTCCTTTTCTGGGCTTTTGGCAATGAATTCTTAAATTCTGGGCTTGATTTTTCCTTCCTGCATTATAATGATTGTTGGTTTTAAAGAATACAACTCCCTCATATATTTTGGTATACTTTTCTGTACTTTATATACTAAAATTCAGCATATACCTGGGATAAATTGGATTTATTTGTTGTTGGATCACTTCTGGTATCAATGTGCTTCTGTCACTTGAAATAGTTTGAATTATTTCTCTAAGTGGATGATTGCTTTACTTACTACAATTAACTGTACGTTCTACTCACGTAATCCTCTGAGATGTAGTGGTTAATGTAATTCCAGCACACGATGAGAAATTGGATAGAGGAAGTCCTAAAAGTGTCAAGAGCAACAGTAGACGATTAAAAAAAAAGTACCAAGTTAGTGAATCTGATGATGACTATAATCCTCAAAGACAAGTGTTTCCTGAGAATAGTACTGGTGATACGGTAGCAGACAGTGAAAATGAGGACATGAATCGTATTTCAACAATCTACAAGAGTAAATCCTCTTCAAAGAGCAAGAAATCAAAAGGAAAAGAAAAGGCTCAGAAAGAAACAGTTGAAGCCCACAAGAAAAAGATAAAAGATGAAGTCAATGATGCTGATTTTCGGGCAAGGAAGAGCGATGCTGTTGTTGACATGGAGCCAAAAATGTAAATGCAGAGTGGATGTTTCATGATTAACATGTTTAATGTAAAAATATTGGCAACATTTTATTGTGAAGTTGTACATGCATCCTTTCCAAGAAAATATTTCCCCCTTCTTGCCAAGAATTGGCATAAGTGAATTTTGTGTAGAATGCTAACTCTTCCCACTATATTCCTGATTAAGTCTTTTGACAAATTGGAGTGTTGTGTAAATGGATGCAATAGAATTTCTTGAATTATGTTAACTACATGTGGTAGTATTACTTTTTCCAGCATTCAAGAGAGAATTGGTAATACAAAACTGGAGTAGAAAAATTTTGTACGTCAGTACTCTGGTTTTCTCTCCTGCTATTTTATCTTGCTATCGTACATCATTTTATTAACTCCCTTCATGTTCTTTCTGGTTGATGTTAATGTGTAGAGATTTTATTAACTCCCTTCATGTTCTTTCTGGTTGATCTTAATGTGTAGAGAGGACAGAAGAGGCGACAGAGAGGTTTCTAAGAATGATGCACAATCCAAAACGAGAAGGAAAGAGGAAGGCAACAACAAAAAAATGCATGATTCTGGAGAGAAAGATGAATTTTTCTTTGGCACAGCTCTTAAATGGAATAAAGCCCAGCAGGATGAAACAGAGGCAGACAAATTAGGTCAAGATCTACCGGTTATGAATGCAAATGACAAGTGAGTTTGGAATCTGTTTGCCAACCCTATTCTTCATTATTGACAGCATATTTGGTTAGCACAACCTTCAATTAAGTCTGACCATCGTCTTTGTCAAGAGATATGGAATCTATTCATTCAAGTAAATAATGAAACTGATTACCTGATCAAACATTGTGAGGTGATTGGTAAGTATATCTAAATAAATTAATTCAACAGCAAATAATTTTTTTCTCCTGTAAATGATTGGTTGGATCTTCCCAATATACAATGAAATTTCTTATACGTGTGAAATTTTACTTTATTTGAATGATTTGCCGAAATTTGTATGTTCAAATATTCTGGAAGAGACTGCATATTTGTCTATTTACTTTGTTGTATCATAAAAAAGCTTCTGCAAACCTGACTTTCAAATGAGTGTTAGTTGCTGTTTCTCTCATTATTCTCCTCTTCTTTCCAGTAAGTGAAACTTTGGTAGGATTGGATCTGTGGGAAAATTAATAATCAATATCTTATTACATGATGTTAATAGGGAAGATGATGTCTCACTTCCTTCCACTGGAGGTGTCCCAAACAATATTGCTAAGCCAAAAAAGAAAAGTAAGAAAATAGCAAAGGAGGAAAAAAGTATTGAAGTTGATATTGATATTGTCACTAAAGAAGATGAGTTTGAGCAAAATGGAGCTAAGAGTGAAGGCATGGGGCAGGACATGTCAGTGACAAGTGGAGGAAATCGGAAGCACGCAAATGATGAGTTAGTATTATCAATATTAGTAGCTCTCTTGTATATTGAAAATGCAACAACATTTTATATGGCTTTGTTTTTGACACTAGAGTCAATGGCCAATTTCTTTGAAGAGATACAACTATGTAGCAACTTTTTGTTTCTGTTGCATTATAGTAGAAAAACTAATGCGTCATTCTATTACAGACTGCTCTCCTCTCATCTGGTACCTCAAAATGGTGTTAAAAGAAAGAGGAAAAAGGAAAAACAGGCAGCAGAGACTCTTGAAACCAGCAATAACAACCAAAGCAATGCCGCCATAGGAAATGAAGCCAGGCAAGATGATTTTAATCCTAGTAACTTGGTTGTTACTGCCTGTGTGCAATGAATGGAATCACAATCATGCCCACTGTATTTGAGCATACTATGTTTTGTTTACTCCATGCATAATCTACATTGATATCTCATGTGAAGGCTTGTGGGCCAGATGTTCACGTGGCATAATGTTTGAATATGTGCAGAAAAGGATATTGTTTTAAGGTTGTTTTGATGTTTGAAAACATAAGAAATGTCAACTTGTAGTTTCATATTTATTAAGTCAAGATTCATCTCAGGACATCAAATTGGATGCAAGTCTAGCATTGCATTTGGCAGTCATTTCTTGGAAGATTTTGGATTTTTATTTGTATTCCCCCGTGAAATAGAATTTCCATGTGCAACTTTTGCAGGGACTTTGTCTATAACATTGTTCCAGCTGATAGTGGGGATTACTCGAAGAAGAAAAAAAATCAGAAAAAGAAGAGGACTTTGAAAACTAGTGAGAATGGACAGGCACAGAATTCAGAACTGCCTTCAAGATTGTCAGATAAGAAGAATAAATCTATTGAAGAAGATAAGAACAACAATCCCGATGAGATGCCATCATGCTCCAGAACCTTACCAAATGGATTGGTTATTCAGGAGTTAGGAAAAGGGAAACTAGATGGCAGAATTGCCTCTCCAGGAAAAAATGTAATGATAAAGTGCTTTATGTCTTCCTTACAAAGAACTGTGGCCTAAGATTTAAATTGTTGTCTTAGATAAAAATATCCTTGATAGCTTGTTAAATTTTCCTGAGACTTTCATACTAACTTGAATGTGATCACTTTGGCAACATATTTGTGATTGGCATCATTCCAAGAAACCATTAGTTCCTTTGCAAGTAAATGAGGTAGATAAAGCTGAAAAATATTCACACCTCAATGGCTGTAGTTGGATAGCTATGGTTCCATTGCTCAGCTTAGGCTTTAGTTAAGCTGGCCTCTATGCAGCAGTATTGATTAGCATCGATTTTTACAGTTCTTCTTGACGGTTGAATTAACTTCAATCTGCTTTCAGATAAGCATTCGGTACACTGGAAAATTGAATAGTGGAGAGGTTTTCGGCTCAAATATTGATGGAACTCCTATAAAATTTCGCCTAGGTATTGTCTGCTGAGCGAGATCTTCATTTGGAAAATACTAAAATATACATATATCCTGTACTGATCCTCATTTGACTTGTGTGCATTCTTTCCTTCAGGAGGGATTGAAGTTACGGATGCATGGAATGTTGGCATTGATGGTATCAACCTTGGCAGTGCTTATTTCTCATTCTTTGTAATAATGCTTACTAGTGCTTATAGGGGAAGGATGCTATTTATGTGTTGGTTTTGCTGTATGATTTTCAGGTATGCGAGTTGGCGAAAAAAGACGACTTCTTGTTCCCCCGTTGTTGGGGTATGATATTCATTACTTCTAAATGCATTATACAGAAAATGCAGTTTCTCTTCATTTCTTTCTTCTGGGTGTCAGCCCATTTGTTCATATACAATGTATGGTGATGCAGTTACGGGAATGAAGGAGATGACACGAAGAATATACCACCAAACTCTTGGCTGGTATATGATATTGAGCTGGTTAAAGTTCATTGATTGATCAATTTTGATTTGCTTCACCAGAAGGAGGAATATTAATGAAATGTGTGTTCCGGAAGCATATGAAGTCAAGCAAAAAGCATGCTGTTGTACTGATTTTATAATTGGAATACTGGGAGAACAAAAGCATTTTGGCTTTTGTATACATTGTACACACCAGGTATAAGATTGGAAGAACTCCAAGTATTAGTTTTTGTTACAAACATCTTTGCATAGTTAAAATTCTTTCTACAGACAGGTATTTAATGTTCATGACTCGTTATAATTCTACACTAATCACATTAGCAGAAACTTAAGAGAAGCTTTTGTTTTCTTTGCAAAAAAGCAATACTTGCGCCTTGAAAACTGAGTATCGGCACTAATGAGGTGCTGAACTAATGTATTTTACAGGAGAAGAGGTCACTCACCTTGATCATAGAAGTTTTTATGGTTTATTTTTCTGTATTGTGATGTATATACAACAGTTTCTTGATCCTACGCTAACCAAAAACGGGAAATTCCAGGAGGCAAAAGAATGAATGAACTCATCATATAATTTGGCAGGCTTTCTTCATACACTGCCACTGAAATATATGAGCCAGTACCTCTACAACATTGCTAGTTGAACAATTTGTACAACCAATATCTACAGTGTAAATTTCAAGTCTTGATGTTGATTTCTGTTATTAATGTGGTATACTATACTAAACAATGGGGTGCGGTTTTTAAGGTTTGCATTTTACAAAATTTTTGTTCTGCAAGCAAGAACAGTAAATGAGATTCTCTGTGTGCACGTTTCCATGGAATCGTCTTGTATATTCAACGTAACCATTCTGTGTGTCAATAGTCTTCCTTTCACATAGAGGTATATACCAACATTTCCCTTCTGAATCCACTAACGTCACGTTCCTCGCATCTTCTCCACAATGTTTCTGCTCTTTTCTTCAATATGGCGTCTCCTCTCTTCGAATTTTTCTCCCATCTTCTTCCCTAGATCAAGCATTCTTGCTCGTCTTCCTAGTTTCTTCGGTCTCAAGTTATCTTCTTCAAGAGCAAGACTCTGCTTCTCCACATTTGACAGAGATCTAGATGGTGATGGGTGCTGTGCTGTACATTCTCGTTCAGAAACTTCTTGAGGCTCCCCACTTGCTAATAATGGAGTTCCCAGTTCTTGTAAAGATTTGCTGCTTGACATTCTACTGCTTGGGCTCAATGAGCCTATCAAGGCATTTCTCGAATTAGATATTGATTGTGAACTACCCTGAGCATTCCTAGATTTTTGATGCTTGCTTTCCTGGTGATCACTAACGGTTCCTCCACTAGCTTCTGTCTTGGTTTTTGCCTCATCAGATTGGCAGCTAAAAGCAGCATGATCACTAGGGCCTTCTTGATTAATCTTCCATACAAAAGGAGCAACTTTCCGAGGAACCCAATCATTCTTTTCTGCCAGCATCCATGGAATGCATACACTTTCACAGTTTGGAAGCACCAAAGCCTCTCGGATGCTAGCCTGCATCAAAACTAGGCAAGGCTAATCAGTATCAATGTTTTACTGATTACACTTCCCTGTGATTGCTCAAAATAACTCATCTTAATCTAACTTGGAAAATCAAATCCCCAAACATAACCTCCGCAAAACTCTCGAAGAGGCACTTAAGATGATGCAAAAGAGCTTGTCAAAGTGTTGTTTATATACACGGCCAAGCATGAAACATGCCTCGTTAAATAAGCATCATTTATGATGAAGACAAATTTCATCATCAAGACACACAATTCAAGCAAGCCAGTATATAACTGCACCTTGGAAGCCATATAGTAGCAAATAGAGCATTAAAGAAAACTTCATCATTATGTTGGATATTTTGATGAGAATAGTACTCAGGAGAAACTTTGAAGGAATGTGCTATGCTTACCTTAAATCGATTAATCAGAAACAAAGCAATGTGTCCATTACTGATCTTATGCTCCCCAAGAGAAGACTCCAAGTTGAACTCTATCTCAGGCATCGATGTGAAACCAATCCATAACCTATCAGAAGGAGGCGGCTTAATATGTAACCGCAATGTTCCACGTAGTGATGCGATTCTTATTGATAAAGTGATTGGCACCTATAATTGAAACGAGGCATGAGCAAGAAAGAAACCATTCAGTTTCATCAAAAGGAAGACCTTAAAAAAGACATCAGGGTTAACACAAAAAGATCATCAGCTATAAGAATTCTTGCCATTTTTTAATCTAAAATATCAATAGACTCTAACATAAGTTCCCAAGTTTTGGAATGATCAAAGGTTGCGTGCTCAAAATGATCATGGATCTTTCGAAAGATGATATTCACCAATGTACATAAACAGTGTAAAATGTGAAGGTGAAATCCCAAATAGCACAGGATATAATTTTAAGAGAAGCGCATCCAGTCAATAAAGAATATGACTGGATATTACAGATAGGAAAATTGTAGTGATAGAAGAATGTGTTTTTAACTTTTGTACCGGATCAACTTACTGGGCAAGAAAGTTCTACACATTGAATCACATCTATGGTATGGTTAGCACATCATAATATAAGTAGAAAACAGCCTACATATACAGGAAGAAGATTTGCTGACCTGTGAAACATGTTTCGCAACAGAATTAAGAATGGACTTCCATTTAGACACATTTGTTGATGTAGATGTGCAGTTTGTAGAGTTTTTCAATCCATCTGTAATAAACAAAGGTGAGGATGATTCTGAAACTTAAACCAAGACAAGAATGGACTACCCCTGCGCCGTCCAACTACAAAGTGTTCACATCATCATAAATAAAATTAAGTCTCCACATTTTCCTATCAAATATGATTGTGCCTCAACCACCTAATAAGACTTACCAGATCTACAGGAGATGGTTACTAGGTTTAACCCTTAAACCTCCAACCATAGTAGACATTCCTTCTATGACAACTCTACTTTGAGAGGAAAAGAAAACAGCTCAAATATGAGGAGACGCCAATCCACAATACACTCAAGAATTTCCAAAATAAAGAACATCATCAGCAGTTTAAGAGTTGAGAGCAAGATCCTACACCATGATTGTAGAAATACCCCTAACGCATGTTTTAACCATTAAAGCATTTTCACCCATTTCTTCAGTAATACAACCTCTGATAGTACGAAATCAAATATACAAATCAATGTTCATGTCCCACCTGAAAATTTCAGGATTATTCACGACAGGAAGTTGAAAATTTTGTTCAAGATAATTATGTTCAGAAATAAAAAGTAACCACTTGATAAGGACTTGAATTTCCAACAAAAAATGTAGGGTCTGTTTATGTTTTTACTTCTTTGTCCCAATATGTCTTGACCGCCGGTGCGCTTCTACCAATAATGGTTCTGGCCCAATGCAACATTAAAAATTTCACAAAGTATGGGGGTATGGATTAACACGTGTTGTTGCCATGAATTTTTTGCATCAGTATATAAGCATTCAAATCAGTATATAAGGAAAAGGGCATACAAAAATCAAAACATAAAGGATGTAAACCCACCAAGTCTAGGATCATTTTTATCCCTCTGATTTTGTGCATCAACAGTCTCTTCGGGAAGATTTAACTGTTTTCCAAGGTATTCAAAGCCTTCTAGAAGATCTGAAGAAACATCCCCAATGGAGCTTGGTTCTGAGCGTGTATCAGCGACACTTTTCTGCAGATCTTGGTCACGAACTTCCAGCCTTGTTTCAATATTTAATACCATACCACCATAATACTCAAGATCCATTTCCCACGCCCATACTTCATTCATGTCTGTAGGAAGCACTCGGATACCATGGATGTAAGGAGGGATATTCCCAAGGTCTAGATCATTGCAAGTTACATCACCAATATAACCAGGCATCCTCATATTGGACAATGATCTCTGTAATGTGAAATCATAATATTTACAAATCTGAATACATCCAATGACTGAGAGAACAACACACCATGCCCTCAATTTCAATAATGCCAGAGACTGGCCTTTCATGTATTAGTAAACAATCAGAACAAATTACTCTCCATCCCGCAGAATGTTTCTCTAACGATCCGCCACCACATCTCCCCTTGAGAAGTATGTTTAGAACTACTCTTTGTTAATCTCTTTTGCAAATCCTAGTTTGATCAGCTTTGGGGGTACTAGAGGTGCACGCAATGCATGAATATCAAAAGTTAACTACTAACATAGGTGGGATCTGTTTTTTGCTTTATTTCTAGATATGATGGATTCACTAATAAGGCCAAACAAAGATATCAACAAAACAAGCATTCATGCTTATAATTAAAGTTAACTCAAATTCGGAAAATGATTGACCTGAATTCACTTGAGTTGAACTTTTCACAAGGACAGACAAAGGTATTAACAAAACAAGCATTCATGCATATGACTAAACTTAAACTCAAGATTGGAAAACGATTGACCTGAATTCGTGCTTGAATTGAACTTTTCACATCTGTGTTGCATTTGGCATCAAAGAAGAGACGAGAAATAAGCAAATTCCAGCAGAGTGTCCCCTCGTCAACATTCGGCTTGTCATCTGACTCTCTTTCACAAGAAACACAGCTATAGGTTTGGCTTTGTGAACGAGAAAAGTTTGACGACGACGTAAATGGCATGTTTTCTTCTTCTGAACTGGCAGACATTTTTGCCGGTAGAGCAGTCTTTATCAAGCTACTGGCAACAATTGGGTCCTGTAGAGAGTGACATTTTCCCACGACCTTTTTCTCTTCATGACCTAAAGTGGAAGCCCCCCTATTCTCCATACCATTCTTTGGAGCCTTTCTGGAAATTCTTTTAAAAAAGGTGCGAACCTTTGAAGTAGAACCATCAGCTTTGCTCATTCGGTCTACTGATTCTTCATTGAAACCCAGTGAGGGTTTCATAAAAGAAGGATATCCCGTATTTAAGGATGTCAAATAACAGTGGAACTCTTCATTCAACTTAGTGAACCAGTTAAGTTTTTCTCTGTCATCACATGAGGCAAGACGGAGGGCCTTACACCAAGACTCCTTCTCCCAAGATGTTTCAAGATACAAGTAAACTGTTTTACTTCCATTGTATATCGTTGAGGTTTTGTTTTCTAGGCTAACTGGAAATCTCTTTACCCTGAGGAACGTTTGATTTTAGTATAGACTAAAATAAGTCATGCTTTCAACAATGAATGAATTAATATATTGCTACAACATATAAAAAATTTTGTACTTGTGATGAGTACATGACAAGTTCCTATCAATCAAAATGGATGACAAGTTTAGTTCCTCCAAGCTATCTACATAGGAGACATTTAAAAGGTTTGAAAGAGGTTATTTCAACATTGCTTCAATTGGTTAGCTGTGTAAAGAAACATGGCACACCTCAATAACAGAAATTTGAAAGAAATCTAGGTTGGAAATGAGTATGCAATAACTAGAACTTAAATAGGTAGTATCGGAGAGCATATTTCTTAATTAATGTGCCATAGAAAAAGAACACGATCATAAAACAGGTACAATGTTCTCTTTCAAGTTTATCCTCGAGAAGTAAAAGATCCGAAATTAAAAGAAATAGCTTTTCAGAGACAGAGAGAACACGTGAAACTCAAGTTATATGCAGGACCCGTAATGGATGACAGAGATGTTATGGTAGAGAATATCTTGTTATCTGGCCCACTGAATAACATTTCTAGCACAAGAAATTGAAGTTTGATAATTCCCCCAGAAAGCTGCACAAAGTGGAGATAACTAACATAGATCAAGGGCTGGCGTCTATTTAATGAAAAGCAAATTGCAGGTGTGGAGTGTCATTGAAAACACAATATAAAGACCAGCAATTTGAAGTAATGATCTAACAAACCAATTCCAGCTGAACTAAAATCATTAGAAAATATCATACAAATTCTATTGAGCAAATACATATCAACAAACAAAATATAGATGGAGAAGAACTTATTACCATTTCCTTGAGTAAAGATTATTGCCTGAAACAGCTTCTACCGTGCAACCCTTCAGTGGGATATCCACACGGGAACCATCTGGATCTGTCAAACAAAGCAACTGATCTTTGATTCTTCCGTACTTCTGACGAGGAGTGACCTCTAAAAGATCCTTTCTCTTCTTATATTCTTTAGGCAACTTATCTATTTTATCTGATTCTAGAATCCATACAACTCCCTGAGTACGAAAGGCACAGAATAAGTATAGGATAGAGAAAATATTGATACGAAAACTATGACATAAAACACAGAGAACTTCTCATTCATAGCAAGTATAAATTTGCCTAATATACAAATTCGACCAGGAAAGCTTCTTTCTTTTCTTTTCTTTTCTTTTCTTTTTCTTTCTTTCTTTCTTTCTTTTTTTTTGGATCTTCCTCTTCTCGTTCATCTCACATTTCTTTTTTGTGAAAACATGAAATCATGATATCTAAAATTCATGTAAAACGCAAACAAAGGACCAACTGGAAATCAAGTTTAATCTGTCAATCTGGCATAACAAACACCTTATTGAATATGAGACAAAAGTTTAGTCATCTGATTGACTGGAACTTCACACCCTTTATATGTTAAATAACAACTCAAACAATTTATAAGGAAGTAAATAGGAGAACCAAGTTCGTGTGCTTCAATTAATGGCTGAGAAAATACGATCAACCTAAAATTATGAAAGAAAATAGCAAAAACCTTCTTGTTAAAGGCGAAATCAAGAGACTGTTGGGGATCAAGATCTCTACTTGAAGAACCAGACAAGGGTTTGGCTTCTAAAAGTCGACTCTTGTGTTTCAATCGACGTATGAACACATAAATTCCCAAAGCTTCCAAGGCAACGAGGGTGAGTGCCCCAACGAAAAACCCACCCACAAATATTACTAACCACATGAACATCTTTTCTGATCTAATCTAGCTTGAAGCCGCCGAAATTTAGCCCGCACCCACTAATTTTGCCTCACTGATCGCATAAATTCTTGCTGACACACGACAACAACAACATGCAAAAGAGGGAATCAACTTCTTTATTCTTCTGTTGTCTTTTTGTATCATTAATCATCTATAATGTTGTTCACCCAAATTGGAATTTGGGGAAACGAAAGTAAAAGAATGAAGAAAAAGAATCACATTCACACACACAAAGCCCAAGAGTGGCGGAGTGAATTTCAGCCTATATTAGGCAGAAACAAAGGTTCTTGATCCACACGCTTCCCTTCCCTGCCCATTAACACGAGAATGCAGAATTCAGATTAAAGAAGAAAGGGAAGAAGAGAAATGTAGAACTTTCGTTTGTCTTCATGCTAGATTCATTATTTGTTTTTATTATCCTTTATATAAAAAAAGGAATCATCCTTTTCCTGAATTCACTGTTGCTTTGTTGTGTTTTGATTAGTCATCTCACAGGCGCCTTCATCCCTAATTTAATCTCAGGTCAATTTTGCACAAGTACGGCACACAAAAAACGGTTCGCAGTGCTGCCTCTTTTTCAATTCAAAATTGCCTTTTAAATAAGCGTCACAATAACTGATTTTTTAATTAAATATAATTAATTAAAATATAATTAATTTTATTTTTTAATATTTTTTTTAATATTTTTAACAAACGAACAGCTTTTAATATATAACGGTGATCATTCTTTCGGTCATTATAATTATAATGATTATATTCATTCTCATTCATCACTATATTCATTATTTTTTCATGTGAACCTACGGTTTCTTTATTCAAACTTCTAAAACAAAAACGATATTGAAATTAGGGATGTTAATCTTGACTCGACTCGACCTGATTTTGGCCTTGGTTCGACCCGTGGTTAGACCGTTATTTCAAAAATGATGTCGTTTTATTAAAAATAACTTTATTTTTATATTTTTTAAAAAAATTATAAGATAGGTCATGTTGGCCCAGTTCGCCCGTGGTCCATTGAACTATGGACTGGGCTATGGGCCTGTCAACCCGTAATCGAGTCAGGTCACGGGCTAACCTATCCCGACCCATCGGCCTATGGGCTAAGCCACGGATCACCCTACATAGCCCGGGTACAATCTGATTCATTAACATTCCTAATTAACATAGAATTCACACAAGATAGAGGTGCGAGAGCATAACGAAGAATGACTTAAATAGTGTAAACTCCTTACTTAAGGCTCTCCCTTACAGGAAGTCTCGAGTTCGAGTCACATAAAAAAGGAGAAATGGGAAATTTTTCTTGTTGATGATCCTCTAGTCTCTTGGGCAAAGCTCCTTGATCGGATCAATTATAGACACATTGCTTCCAGCGGCAATGTGGGAGTTGAAGCTATTTAGAGAACCCGAGAGCTGTTAGGAACTTGATGCTGAGTAGGGTCAGTGATCAATCAACAGTTGACCAATTAAGTATGTGACGAATCCTTGTACGCAGGCTTGTATAGGCTATGTAGAAACTTGAGAGATCTTGAGATTTCAGATTTACATTCTCTAGGACTTTTGGAGTGGGATTTTAGGAGTTTAAGATTAATCCGACTAAGCTAGGATACTTTTTTTAATTAAAAAAGAAAAAAGATAGAGGTGAGAGAGAGTATAGAGGTTAACCTACAAATATGTTCCTAAACGGCAACTTCCTGTCTCATTTATTATGCCTAGCTGTTCAAGAACAATAATGATTCACCAAAAACCAGTCTTTTCAGCTGCTTTTTCAGGTATGAATTAGGTAATCCGATAAATGCACGTAATGGCTCAATATATGTGTCGTTTAATATGTTATTTGATAAATCAATAAACTTAACGAGTTAATAATTTATAATTAATTAGATATTTAAAATTTTAATGTAACTTGGTATTCTTTTTAATTACTTAACGAGTTAATAATGGACAATTAATTAGATATTTTAATAATATTAATTAATTATATCGAATTGATACTGTTCAAGGTATGTTTGGAGGTTTTAAAGCATTTTTACTCTCGATTACTTGTTAATAGCTCATAAATTATATTTCAAGATATGTTACTTTATAATCAATTTATTTAGTAATTTATAATCAATTTATTTTAAGATCTTTTAATATTTTTTAGTATTAATTAAATATTTAAGTGAATTATTTGACTTGACCCAGCTTCACCTAATTTTAGCCTGAATTGACCGAACTCGACCTTTACTTTAAAAACGACATTATTTTTTATGTTTTTTTTAATATATCTGTGGTCTGTTAGGCCATGGGCAGGGTCACATTCCGGTCTGATCCATTAACAACTATATTTAAAAGCACTCCTTATAATGTATTGTAGACTTGTAGTCCTTAGGGTTACAATTATCAGTTTGGTCAAAAGAACTTCTCACCAAACATTTAGGATGCCTGTGATAAAAATTTTGTTGAAAATCGGAATTTAGAGACGTCTATTAATACTTAATCTTACCTTTAATTAGTAGAGAAGTTTACGAATAAGGTCATGGTAATAATTCTTGGATATTTATTATATATATTAAAAAATCCTCATATTTCATGACCCAAATTTTTGAATTAAAATACAAAATTCCTAATTTGTTTTCTTTCTGTTTATGATTGCCTGAATTTCCCTTCAGTAGAATTCTCGGTCTTTCAAAAGAGGGTTAGAGTATCCTGATTCTGTTGGGGTGTTTCAAACTTGTGTCACCTAGACTTATAAATATGTAAATAAGATTTAATAAAAGGCAATAAGAACTGATTAACTGGAATAGAGAATCCGACTAGGGATGGCAATTGTACTCGAATCCGATGAGTACCCGATAAAATTACCCGAACGGGAGCAGGTATGGGGAGTAAATTTTTACCCGTGAGGCAGGTATGGGGGAATATAAAAATACCCGTCGGGTATCGGGGTGAGTATGGGGATACCACCCCCCATACCCGTTTAC
>JAOSBL010000211.1:3139381-3155838 GCA_027568915.1 Erythroxylum roraimae
AAAACCACAACCCATTTCTTAGCTAAAGCATGAAGAAGATAATGAACTTACCTTGGAAAGCTTGGTTCTTCCTCTTCCCACGAAATTTCCCTCCTTTTTCCCTAGCTTTTTCGGTCTTCTTTTTCTTCTTCTCTTCTCCCTCACGTTTTCTCTCTTCCTCTCTATGCTTCCATGACAACTCCCTTCTTTCTTCTAATTTTTCCGCTTTTTGTTACTCCTTCTCTTCCCATATTACCCTTCACTTACATGCCCTTTCCTATTTTGCCCTTATTTTGTCCTATATGGCTCTACACACCACTTAAGCTAACTTAATTCTAACTCTTCCTTCTAATTCCAATTTCTAATCCTTCCCTTAAATTCTAATTAATGACCCAATACAAAAAAAAAATTAAACCAACAAACAAACATAAATAACTATTTAAGCAATTTAGAAAATTCAAGATCCAACATAACTGCATACCTTGAAACTTTATAGTAAAAGAAAAATTTTGAAAGAGACTTCCTACGACATTGATTTTATTAGAGTTAAGTAATGTCATAGATAAAACTTTTCTTTTAACTTTATAATATAGGTGATGCAAATGATTAGTTAAGAATCTTTTCTCTAAATTTAGTCATCGTTAAATTGAGCATGTTAAGTTTTGTTTCTTTATATGCCTATATTGTCAAGATTAAGTGAAAACAAGTTGTAGACCATGTGTTTTTTGTGCATATGCTTAATAATAGGATCTTGGACTTACATTTCATTCAAACCTATAGTGTAGCAGATATTGAGATTAATTAGCAACAATGTACATTCATACTACTATGCCATAAATAATTATACTGAAAATGTGTGAAAAAGATTATTTAAAGTATAGGGCAACATAGGTGATGCTTATACGTACCTTGCCTAGAATATGATTGATTGTTAGAGGTTTTACGAGAATTTTTTTTGGAATTTTTAGGAGTATAAAATTCTTTACGAAAGCAACTTGGAAGCAAAAATGCCCTCAACAATTCCAAAGCAACAATTATTGTAATGTAAAATTGAGATAATTTATGATGTTGCTCATGACTGTGCGTTCCTAATGGAACAAATTTAGAAATTATAGAACATAAGAAACTCTTATTCTTTCATATCCTCCTTTGTACATTATCAGCAAGAGGTTCTTGATACAACCAGCCTTCGCAATGGAGTTCCACGCCTTACACATCAACTTGACAAGCTACACATGCCAAGTGGTCCAATTACAACACAACAAGCTTCAAGGCTTAAACAAGCAATGCAACCTTTTGTTCAAGCCTAAATCACAAGTCAAGTACAAGAGGAGGCCGAAACATCCATGGAGGAACACCAAGGCACGCCCAAGTTTGTGACTTTATTGGAGGAGGCGTTGGAAGAGGCTAGTACTTAGCCATTTTGGGAAACAAGCTCAAGCTTTGTTTGGGGTGCATTTTGATAATTTGGGCTTGTTATTTATTATCTCTTATTTTAGGCCCAAGGATTTATTTATAGGTTGTTCTTTTAGTTAGTAGCATGTTCTTTCATTAAAAGTGACATGACTTAGTTTTTTTTAGTTTAGTTTGTTATGAACCAAGCGTGTGGGCCTATTAAAGTTGCTTAATAAGGCCCATACGCCCCTCTTTGTTTGTTTGGGTTATTTTAAGACTTATTTGTTTTAATGTGTTTAGCCCATTCCTAAAATGACTTGGATCAGATTATGTTCAATGGGCTAGATACTCCTAGATTCGTTAGAATTAGCCTAGTTTTCAGTAAATGGGCCTGCAAACCCATTCCTATTAAGGTTAGGACTTAGTCAAGGGTATTTATACCTTATTATATCCTTGTAACCGCAGATTTGATAATTAATAAAATTTCAGAATTGAATTCTTCAAGTGAGGCGTGAATGTCTTCATGGTTACTTCAAGAAATTGATTTGCATCAATAAGTAAGTACTTGCAACGTAAATTGATTTCTGATTTCTTTGGGATTGGGTCTCAAACTTATGATTTGGGGTTTGATCTAGCATATTTAATTGAATAGAAAGTTGGGGGTTTTGATCAATAGGATTAGAGGGGTTTCAAGAACCTTGTTTTCTTGGAGTTTCTGTATCACTCTTGATAATTCAGTCACTTCAGGAAGATTTGATGATCTAACTTAAGTTCATGCTAAGTTAGTTCATGGAATAAAAAATCATATCATTTGTTTGTATTTTAATGAACATTTGAAAAGTGAGAGAATCACCATATTAAAGAAGAATTTAGTTGGGATAAAGGGGATATGAAGCTTTGTAAGAAAGTGACTCATGATGTGAAATAACAAATGAAGACTTTGTTTGAAGAAGATCAACACGAGAAAGATAGAATTCAAAGATTGAACTACGAAATTAGTAGTGAAAGTTCCTTTTGTGGTGGTCACAATGATAGTGAGAATGTTAAAGATGGTATTTCTACCCAATAAGAAATGAATGTTACACCTAATGTGAGGAAAAAAAAGAAGACAACAGTTTAACTTTTTTACATTATTAATAACTCCTAGAGATCAACTTTCAATTCGCAGTGTCTTATAATTTAAAGAAGCAGCTTATAATGTGAACATGACAATGACTAGATGATGATATGATTCATTTAATATTGTACAGTCTTATTGTTACTTGCCTATAGTGGATATTATTACCTCTTATGGTTTAGGATACAATGTTCCTTCAATTGATGACTACAGAAGTAAACTTTTGAGAATCTTTGTTTATGAAATAAACAATTATTTAGATGAAAGAAGAATCACTTAGGCTACCTATAGGTGTTCAATCATGTGTGATTGTTGGAGAAATAAAAGACATGAGTTTGTTATCAATTTTTTTATTCTACAAAGGGGACAATGTTTTTGAAGTTTATTGATCCATCTGGCTTCGTTAGAATTGTTGATATTTTGTTTCAGATGTTTAATGAAGTGAATGAAGATAGGCCAAAAATTATTATTCAATTCATTACTGACAATGATTCTGCTTACAAAGCAGCTGGAAAAAATTACAAAGCAGCTAAAATTCTTCATAGTGGACTCCTTGTACTGCACATTGCATTGACTTGATGTTAAAAAATATACGAGATGGTAGATATTTTCCTATCACTAATGAGATTGTACAATAAGCAAAAAAAGTGACAAAGTTCATCTGTGTTCGTGCATAAGTTGAGGAACATATCGAGAGATGATTGGTTTTGGTTAGACAATATGTGGTTGGTAAATAAGGATCAGTTTTTTAGGAATATATTGTCAAATATTCAATATGATTCTGCAAGATCTAGTTTCATTCAACCAAGAGGTCGAAAAGATTGAGAAAAATCGATCATTCACAACCACAGCTGAAGGATTCCTCGAAAAGTTAAGGATTAGTAATCCTTTTTAGAAATCGAATGGATTTGGTCTTATACATACGTGAGGAAGGTAATCAAAAAAGAAAAAAGATGAGCTCTTCTTTCTTTTATCACTTAGGAGCCGTACGAGATGAAAGTCTCATGCACGGTTTTGACAAAGTTCATCTATAATCGTGCATGAGTCTTGATTTAATAAGAAAAGATTTTACTAATGGTAGGAAATTGTGTCGTCATGTTATTACAAGAGTTGCAAATAATTTCTTATCACTTTAATGTTTTGTTCTAATGAAGAAGGAGTTGAGGTGGATGTTTACAATTGATAAGTGAGTTACATATCAGAAAGCTAGGTCTAATGTTTGGTTTGGGGTTTCTAAAATTATAATTAAAAGATAATGAATTTTGATCTCAATGTAAATTTGTCATCTAAGTTTGTAAGCCTTTAACGAGAGTACTTCATCTAGCTAATAGTGATGAGAAGGCAATAATAAGTTACTTTATGATACCATTGAGAGTTCAAAAGAAGTAATTAAGACCATATATGAAAAATAAATATTCTTTGTATACATCTTATCTTGTAGTCATCAACGAGAGATGGAAGCGATATCCTTACTTTCTATTATATTTACCAATTGTTATTCGTCAAAAGGACAAGCTTAATTCAGGGATATATATTTTCACTTTTGTTACATGTTAAAAATTAATCATAGTTTTCTTTTGTTTATAATGTCATTTTTATTGTCTTACAGTGTTTTAGTAGGGCAAATTTGAAAGTGATGTTCCAAAATTGTAAAGGTTTGCAAATTAAACTCTAAGTCAATGTGTGAGTGCTATAGGGTGTGAAAAGAATTTGAGTACACTTGAATTCATCAATTCCAAAAAAATGAATGGATTGGAACACAAAAGATTAAACGACTTGATCTTTGTTCAATATAATTTAAGGTTTCGAGAAAGATATGTTATTATCATTATTAAGTTGAATATATATTTTTTAATTTCTTAATAATTTAATTTTATTTGTTTACTAAGACTTTTAATAGAATAAGTAGTTTTAGAGATTTAAATTTATAGATTTAATTTGCCTTGACCATAACAATCTTTTGGCGGATTTAATTTATGAAAAATCGAGTTTGATAGACGAGAGAGATTTGGAAGATAATCTTGGGCTAAAAAGTATTGACATGTCATTGGTGCAAGGAATTTAAATGATGGTGATGATGAGGCTCCTCTTAATGATGGTGATTTTGTATCAAATGATAATTACGATCAATACAATTTAAGCGAATATTTGATTAAATGAAGTTCCAGTTTTTTCATTTCTTCTCTTCCTTTAATTGCACTTGTATTTGATGCATATGTTAAGTTCTATATATGTAATATAAATATAATTATAAATATTTTGTTTTAAGTTTCGCCTCTAGTTGATTGTTTTCTCAACACGAACTCTTTTTGTAACAGTTAGAGAGTCATGAAACCTTTTTTATTAGATGTAATTATTATTTATTATATGATGAAATTGTAATATTTAAGTACTTTGTATTATCATTAATTTTATACTTATATAATGATTAAATGATCTATTTTTATATTAATTTTCGTTATTATTTATAAGTGAAATATATAAAAAGTAATATTAATATAAATAAATAGATTGTTGTTATTTTAAAATTGTATTATTATGATTTTGAAAAATATAGTTGATGTGAAATTATAAATTATATAGTACAACATAGTAAGGGACTATTTTGTAGTTTAAAATAATTCAAGAACTATTTTATGATTTAAAAAATTACTTAAAGCAGTATTTAAAATTGACGGTATATCACTACAGTACTATATCATAACTCAATTCAATACGTGTACTATTACGATATTAATAACAATGGTTCAGATATGCCGTATTATAATTTATGAATCCATCTCCAAACTCGAAACTTGCTTGCTAGTTTATAGCTTATTGTGTGTTGCCCTAGACTTTAAATATTTAATTATAAGCTAAATATGGACACAATAAATAATTACAATGAAGCAATTTTTATTTTAATAAATTATTTAATTTAAAACTAAACCCAGATTAAGCCGAACGTGATCTTTTTAATTTGAAATCGAGATGAGATTGAAGGTGTGCTTGGTTTACTTTGAGATATAGTAATAAGATTTATAATGAATATAATGAATAATGAATATGAATATGACTTCCGTTAATTACTATATTGGAGGTACGGAGTATTACTCGAAATAGACATAAAAATTCTGTTCAACTAATTATAACAAGACATTACCAAACATCTTTTTTTTTTTTAATTTCTTACCTATTCTTTTTTCTTATACCAACTAGCAACCTTAACTCACTTGCTCGAGTAGTCATTTGGGTCGAGGAACATTCAAGCCTGTCTATAGGCCCTTCAGGCTTCCAAATTTCATCGGTTTGCTTCCAATTCTGGGCTATGATGTGTAACACACGACTTCGAACAAAACTAGGTAATGCTTGATCGCAGGTACAATACTTGAATGATTTGAACGGCTAATCTCTCCAAATCCGAGGAGAGTAGATCCATACTGGATAACAATTTTCAGGTGACGTGCATCATCGATCAAAAGGATAGATCTTAGCCTTATCTTCAGATTGAAAATGCAATTTGATCTAAAAAGTGTATTAGGGATCAGTTTCTGTAGTTAGTTCGACCCGGCCCGGATTGATTAGGAGGAGAGGATGTCTTCTCTTTTCCATTCTTTTTCTACAAAATAGTCCCTTATCTGCAACCTGAATTTACTTCTTGAGGGAAAGTCAAAGAGGAGAGAAAGAGAGGGAAGAAGAAGAAGAGAAAGGAGTGGGTTGGTTGGTATGTGGAGAAGAAGATGAAACAGGCTTACAAGCTAACGCTGGTATTATGTGGAGTTTGGATTTTCAGTCTTCTCTATGGAGAAATGTTTGCTTATTGGTTGCCTTCCCTCTACTCATGTTCATGGCCTCATCTTCTTCCTTCTTCTAAGGTAAAACAAAACTTCCGTCTTTGACTTATTACTACTCAGATCTCATCTTCCCTTATTATCTCCTCCATTTACTCTCTAAGTCACTCTACACCTCGTACTCTAGGCTGCAAACACTGGAAAGTTGCATTCATTTTGTCAAGAAATGAGTGATTTTGTATGCTGTGATCTCTCCAGCTTTTTGTTCATTTGTTTCAGGAAAATGGTTTTATGCGTTCTAATAAGTATGTGAAAGTTGCTGTCCTAGCAGACCCACAGGTGAATACTTTAGTGTCAAACATTATTTTGGGTTCTTCACACTTCAACTTTAATTCACTATTCCTGGTTATTGTGTGTTTTCTTTTGGCAGCTCATGGACAAAACTTCCCTTCCTCTTCCACCAAAATCCCTCTCTTTGGAGCTTGTACAGTTCTATACTGACCTATACATGCGCAGGGCCTTCTTTGCATCAATCCTGCCTTTCAAACCCGATGTTATAGTTTTTCTGGGGGATTATTCTGACGGTGGCCCTTATTTAAATGATGAAGAGTAAGAGTTTGAAACTTTCCATTTTCTAAAACAATGGCAGCCCTCTTCTTTACACATGCATTTCACATTCTCGTTCTGCTTCTATATCTCAGATTATCAGGAATTGCCGGTCCTGGCTATTTCCAATCTGAAAAATTTTCCTTTTGCAATCTCTCACAGTCTCTCTTTAATTGATTTTTCTTTCTTTTGTTTATGTATTTGACTATTTACGGCTGCAAGATGGAGTGAATCTCTTGAGCGCTTTAGGCATATTTTTGGTCTAGATTCAGAAGGAAAAATTGCTGATATCCCAGTTTATTTCATTCCTGGAAACCATGACATCGGCTATGAGAGTGTCTATTCTCATTTACCACAGGTATCATTTATAGCTTCTTTCTTTTCTCATTATATTTTTCAGAATGATCTGTGGTTTATATCTTAGGCTATACTTCTACATTCATACAGGTTATGCAACGTTATGAAAAAGAATTTGGGGTCAGAAACTATAGATTTACAGTTGGAAAAGTTGAGTTCGTTGCGATTGATGCTCAGACTCTAGATGGTAAGAAAAAACTAATTCTGTTAATTACTAAATTGAACAATAATGCAATACTTCTCTGCCTTGGTTATCTATAAACTTGAACATCTGCCAAAAAGGAAGCAAAAGCTATCCATTTTCAGATGTCTGCACATACATACATGTTACTTCGTTTAGGAGTTCACTGTGAGAAAATTGTTTCTTGTTAGTTATTTTGACAATGTTAACTATGTTAAATCAGATATAGTTATTTCATGTTTTGGGAAAAAAGGAATCATTGATTTTGTAGTTGTTGTGTCTTTTCCAGGAAATCGGCAAGGAACTTTCTCTTCCGTAACTTGGGATTTTATAAAAAATGTTTCTAGTGGTACCTCATATTCACTTATCACTTTTTTTTTTCTTGTAAAATTATTCATCTTCATTACTAATTTTTTTTACCCCAACTCGTTTGCTAGACACCCAATCTATCCCAAGGGTTTTGTTGACTCATATTCCATTGTTTCGGCAAGATAATGCTTATTGTGGTCCTCATCGCTGCTCTCCAATTATTAATCAGGTATTCATATGCCTATATATTATCTGGTTTTCATTTTGAAAAAACAGAAAATTTTCCAATTTCTTTGCTGCAATCATTTTCCTCATCTCCTTTATAAATTTACTTGTGATGATCTTATAAATGTCTATGGCTGTGGTGGAGAGAGATCATTCAATTCAAAAGTTTAACTTGTTCGATTCTCGTCTAAGAATGAATCTTAACAACCATAAAATTCATTATCTAGACTCAAAGATGTTAGTACTTTATGGAGAACTTATTAATATCTTCTCAATGATCAAACAACTTCAGTAGGAACTATCATCATACTAGAACTTAATTATCGATTATTAAGTTGTTAGTGTTTGAAATGACCTTCAAGACTTTTTTCTTTACCCTTATGTACAGAGAATCCTACGTTCTGCTCAGAGTCAAGAAGTAAGGTAAGCTTCTGTTCCTATTTGAATATGCCCAATAGAGTGGAATCAATTTCTGGAATATGATTGTGAGTATTTGTTTTTGGTTGATGGATGGTTCAATGATGCAGGTACCAGAATTATGTCTCAGAGGAATCTTCAGTCAGCTTGCTCGATCTGATTAGACCTGTTAAGTGACTTTCACATCTGATTTCTTTAGTAATGAAGTGCCTACTTTTCTTCCACTTGGATGGCAATTCAACCTTAGTTGTCCGCAAGAGCTATTTCATCTTCAAGCATTGAACACACAGATCAAAGTTTCTTGTACAAGCACCCTCAAAAGCACTTCCATACTTAATTCATTTTATGTTACTGTACCTATAGAAATTTTCTGATCTGGAAGAAACTGAAAATCTAGCAAAAGGTGATTCATGAATAGAATAACTTGTGTAATACCTGATGGATGTTTGTAGTGAAATACCACTCCATTGAAGGTTCAATAACATGCATGTTTACTAGCATTCTTTGGGCCTGTAACAAGCATATGTATTCATGCACACATACCAATAGCTGCAGGTAGTGATTATCCTAACAAGATGACTACTGGTTTCTGCAGATACTTGTTTTATCAGGTCATGACCATGATCAGTGTGCAGTGACCCATGAGGCAAGACATAAGCCTGTTCCAGAGGTAAGCATAGCATATTATAGTCGTGTATAGGATATCTGAGGTAATGACATTGAATTGATAATAGTATGCAGCTCACTTTGGGGACCATAAGTTGGCAGCAAGGGAATTTGTATCCGTCTTTCATGCTTTTATCTGCTATTGACTCTGAAAATGCAAACGTATCCACTCCAGAAGAAGCTGTCATGACTCAGCTGTGCTTTCTTCCAATGCAAACACACATTTACGTATGGTAATTCTCCTGCATAACGAGTAATGTTAAGCAACATTATAATTCTCCAAATCTTTCGATGGGTTTCAGCTTGACGGCCGTCTGTAATTTCTAAGAAAACATTTATTCAGTTTGCTCCTCTGAAATGCAAATACTGAAATTTCAGGTATCTTTCACTCTTTTGTCTTACCATTTTGGCTCTCCTCTTCTGGCCGACAAGTGGCGTCAATTTCGAGCCCTGCTTTTGTGGCTTAAGGGCGTGCATCAAACAATGGTGTAGTATGTTCACACAGGCTACAAAAGAGAAAAACGAGGACGATGATTGTGAGTACGAGATGATCTGGGATGCTGAAGGATCAATGCATCTAGTGAAAAAGCCACGAGAAACCCCTAAATCGCAACAATCTGGTGGATCATCAATCGAAAGGTGCATCCCCTTTACATTTCCCTAATATCTGGTCACCAAGTGTGATACTTGGACAATGCTCTCATGCTATAATTATCTCTACTTGGCTGCTTAAACCTTAATCTTTTCAATAACAGGGGCAATGCTGTTATGAGGCCAAAAAGAAATATTCCGCAGGAAACAGAGGTGTCAATGAACATAGACATGAGTGCAGATGTTGGATATGATACAACAACAAGATTACGACATAGAGCAGGCAAATCAAAGACAAAGATCATCGTCCACAGATTACTTAGGACATTCCAAATGCTTACCATCATCGCTGCAGTGAATGTACCTCTTTACATGATGATGCTGTTCAAGGATTGGGTTAACAAGTGACATTGGAAATGGGTATCCGACGAAAGATCTTGCTTCCTAACACTTAATGAATTTTGAGGTTTTGGTGGAAGTAATCCTTTAGATGACAGCATTAAAGAACCATACTACGCTCTGTAGACTTCAGAAGTTTTGAAGACCTTCTAAATTAATCGAAGGTGAAATATACAGACTTTATACATTTGTTTATAGATATAATTTAGTATTTAGTTAAATTATATTTAAATAATAATAATTGGCTCAAAGTATCAATACTTTCATATAATTATATTCTTTATTTTTAATAATTTTTTTTATTTGAACTTAAAAAATATAACTTAACTTACAAAATTTATCTAATACTTATGTAATTGACCGATTGACATTGTCTCATAAATACAAGTTTGCAATTAAGCATATTGGATTAGGACCTTGTTGTAGAATTATTAGTATTAATAGAAACATTCCCTAATAATTTTTTATTTTTTTTTTAATTTTTTGTTTTTCAAAGAAAATTCTTTTAAACTTGATTAAAAAATAAAGCAAATTAAACTAATTAAATCATACTCAAATTATTAATTTATTATAATTATATGAAATTATAAATTTAATTTGATTGTTATAATTATCTTGAATTATTAATTTAATTAATTCGAATTAGATTTAAGAGTTGAGTTGAAACTAATAATTTATTATGACCATCTTAAATTATTAATTTAATTAATTTGGACCAAATTTAAGAATTGAGTTGAAACTAATAATTTATTATAATTTTGTTAAATTATTAATTTAATTTAAATTTAATTAATTCAGATCGTATCAAATTTAATTAATTAAGATGAGTTGAGTTGAATCACCGTATTATTAATATTTGATTAGTTGATATATAATATTCATAAAGTACGTATTTATTGTTACTTTTTAATTAAAGTTTGTTTAAGTATCGGGTTTTTATAAAAAATTGAGAAATTAAAAATTATAAAAATGAGAAAGCTTTTTCAAAATTATTTAAATTAGAATTATCTTTGAATATAAGAAAAAGGTTTGTTATAATTAAATTTTTATTTTTAAGTCCCTAAAGTCTAATTTATTTAAATAAAATTTAAATATATAACCATTTCCTCGACTTTTTAACCAAATAGTATCATTTTCCTTAAAAATATCCCATCGGAACTAAATTCGTGGGGACGATCATTGGAATACAGAATTCTAAGAAGTGCAAGTGCAGACAGATTTTGATTGGTTGCTAAACCTTGGAGTTGACAAGTTTGGGGAAATGGTGTTTTCTCCTAAAGTATACGTCTGGGAAAAGCGTTACCCGTTGAGTTCAAACACTAACAACTAAACCACCTATTAGTGAAACATCGTCAAAATCCTCCGTTACCGTCTTCGTTCAGAGATGGATTCTTGGTCCTCGTAATCTCTTTTTCTCTCTCTTTGTGCTTTTAAATTTCCTATTTGTTTACTTTTGATTTCTGGTAAGATCTGTGATAACCTCCTTTTTGTTCCTCATCCTTCTTTCTATTTTTCTTCTTTTCTGGGCGTGTGTGATTGAATCGATGAATGTTCTATTTTGAAGTACTTGTTTTTCAATTTTGTTATAGATTGGAGGTTTTTGGTTGTTTTCTTTTTTGCCTCCTGATCTTTTGTTATCGTTGGGGTTGCTCCGATGCTTGATTTTGTTGATTCACTGTTGGGAAATCTTATGGAATTCTGTGTTGTGGATAAAGCCCGGGTTACTAATTTTTGGCTAGATTTGGAGTTTTTAGGTGGATTTGTATTGATTTCACGTGTTGTCGTCGTCAAAATGTCCATCTTTTTGTTCGTTTCTGAATTAACTTCGGTTACTTTTGTTCTTTTTAATCTATCCATGAGGTTTCTTCGCTGATTAACTAGCCTCAATTGGTTATTCTTTGTATTGAGTAGCTACTATATTTGTGCAGTGGGCCAAAACCTTTGTCATTGCCATCAATTTACTCACTATGCTGATTGACGAAGAATGGGGAGTTTATGTCATAGGGAATGGTCATCTTTAACTTAGTATTGCTTTATGGAAGCACTAATTCTGCACCTGGAACCATAGGTCGGTTACTTGGGTGATGGAGCACCTTCCCGTCGAAGTCATTGGGAACATATTGTCTAAGCTGGGAGGTGCAAGGGATGTTATGATAGCCTCTGCAACGTGTCGGAAGTGGCGAGAAGCTTGCCGTAAACATCTGCATACACTCTCATTTAATTCCAATGATTGGCCTGCTTATCATGATCTTTCAGCCAGTCGACTTGAAATATTGATCACTCAAACAATTTTTCAGACCACTGGGTTGCAAGGTCTCTCTATTTTGATGGATGATGTGGATGAGTTTGCAGCTTCAACAGTTACAGCTTGGCTCTTGTACACCCGGGAAACCTTACAACGGTTATATTATAATGTTCGGACGACTCCAAATGTCAATATTCTTGAGATTTGTGGTAGGCAGAAGCTTGAAGTGTTGGCATTGTCACATAATTCGATCACAGGGGTTGAACCCAATTTTCAGAGATTCCCTTGTCTGAAATCTCTTTCTTTGACTTCTGTCAGTATCTCCGCACTTGATCTTAGTCTTCTGCTCACTGCATGCCCAAAAATTGAAATACTAGAACTTGTCAACCCAGACATTGCAATGTCTGATGCTCAGGTCACTGTTGAACTGAGCAGTCCTACGCTAAAGTGTATCTACGTAGAAGTAATCAGTTTGGATAAGTTTATATTGGAAGCAGATAGCATCGAGTGCTTGCACTTGAAAGATTGTGCCCTTGAACAATTTGAACTCATTGGGAAGGGGACCTTGAAGCACTTTAAACTCGACGATGTTAGTGTTATACATCTAGATATTGGTGATACGGCTGATAATCTTGAAATTGTAGATATCAGCAACTTCACAATTATTTGGCCAAAGTTCTACCAGATGATCTCAAAATCATCAAAGTTGAGAAAGCTTCGCCTTTGGGATGTGGCCTTCGATGATGAAGATGAGATTGTGGATTTGGAAACTATTGCTGTTTGTTTTCCACAACTTACCCATCTTTCTTTGGGATACGATTTAAGGGATGGAGTTCTTCAGCATGGCTTACAAGGTTCTTCTAACTTGGAAAATGTGGTTGTCTTGGAGCTTGGGTGGACTGTAATTAATGATCTTTTCTCACACTGGATTGAGGGGCTGCTAAAACGGTGTCAAAATCTTAAGAAGTTGGTAATTCATGGAATTGTATCAGAGGCCAAAACCCATGAAGAATGTCAGATGTTGGCCAATTTCACTTCATCTATGGTTCGACTCATGAGAAAATACATGGATGTAGATTTGCAGTTTGAATATATATAGAATTTTCTATTGTTGTTGGTTAAAAAATCAAGTTTCATTTCAATTTAGAGTTATATGAGGACAATATGCAGGTACGCTATTGTATCCCGAGATTCCTTTCATGAGTCGTATAAACTGACATTGATGTCCGATCTTTTTTTGTTGAAATTTTCTGGAACCATGTTGTTTAGTTTGTAATTTTTCTCAACTGCTGATGAAATGCTATTTTTGTTCTTCATCCTTATTTCTCTTTCTTTCTCTCAATCCTTGTTCGTATGCAACCATATGTATGCAACCATGTGGTCAGGCACCATGTTATGATCTTTGGGCTTATTCACTCTCATAGTATGATATGGGTTTAGCCTTTGGATGAATCTCATTTCTGGTTTTCTCTTTCACATAATTTGTCTTCAGTTGAGATTTTCCCATCTAGTTTAAGTTCTCAGAATTGGCTCAGCTAGAAGGAAGGTCAATCAGTTGCTGCAACTTGCAACTTGCAACTTGCACCGTGTTGCATTTGCATCAGTTTACATTCCTGGCAGGCAGCTTATTCTCTACCAGGAACACTCATGCTGGTAGTATGTAATCTCTTATTCATTTTACTCAATATTTGAATTATGAGTATTGGGTAAAATGCTTGGATGTTATCGGCAAGAATGAGAGACTGTTTCCCTTATTCTAAATATTGTGCAAACTCGAATGTGTTAACTATCTGGTAAGCAATAACCTCTCCCCTTCCCGTATGCTATAGCATTTGATAAACTATATCAAACAGCTAGGATTATATGCCAGATTTTGTGAACTGCATTTGTTTTTACTTAATGTTGTTATATTAGTCTTTTATAGCTTTATCCAAGTAATACTCTGCTCCTGGATGATGAAGAGACACTTACCTTGCTTGAGTTTTTCCTGGTCCATTAGGATGGAGAAACTTTCTTGATTTTTTTTAAATTTCCAATTTTCTCTGATACTGCATTGAATTAGTTGGAGAAAGACCTTGTTTTGTGTTGTAATCACATGAGCTCATTGCCTGTGTGTGATAAATGTAATACCGCTTATTCGGGTTTTTATCAATGGACTAAATGTAATGTCGCTTATTCAGGTTTGTATCAATGGTGGTATAAACTATGACAAAGAGTAGTTGGCATTTCCCTAGTATTCTCCTTAAACTTCTTTGAGCTAAATACTCTCTTTTATGCAATTCTAAATGTATATTGTTTCACCGTCCATGATGGGTTCGAGAATCTTTTGCTAAAAGAGCAGATCTGTTCACTAGAAAACTTGAAGTTCACTGGAGTAGGCCTTGTAAAACAGTGTCATCTCACATTAAAAAAAAGTGCAGATCTTTGTTTTCTGTACATTCTTGAGATCTGAAATTAGGCAACCAACTCCTAGAGGAGAGAATAAGATCAATCTATTCTATATTTGAAAAATAACTAAAATCGTATGCCTGAAGATGTGATAGAAACAAATTAAAATAGCTTCTACCTGCTTTCTTGGTACGGCTGGCTTTTGGAAAATATTCTACGTGTTCTAGAGCTACCTAATGCATGTTAAGCTAAACATTGTAGTCACTTCAGCCAAGATTTGGCATCTGATATTATTATTGGTGGTTCATTTGGATGTTCTTGGCCCTGAGAACAACAAAATTAAAATTTTAGTTTCAATGTGGGGAAAGCAATTATTTTGAAGTGCAGGGGATGCTTTCATAGGTATGGCTTTTGGAATTTCTGCTGTCTTGGAATGTAGTTACAATGTCAATTATGCAACTGAGGGGACCATTAAAAGCCTTTTTTCTTTTTATACGGGTGAAATTTGCAGTCATTATTTTTTGATAAACGCTTAATAAATTATCGAATATACGTAATAACTCGCAAATTACGCACATAATCTGATAAAATTACTTAACTAGTTGACAATTTAAAGCAGATTAGATTGATAAACATTGGTTCCAATCCATTTCTGATCAATCCTCCTCCTTTCCCAGCTTAGACCCTTCACTCTTTGAGCTGGAAAGCACCCAAAAGAACAAACTTTCTATATTTGGACTACTCGTTATAAACTGCTTTCTGTTTGCTTACTAGTGTTGTTCACCAAATGAGGACCTTGTGACCTATTAGATAAAAACCTTTCTTCCAAGTAAAACTTTATTTTAAATTTTGTAAAATATGATCAGTGCCTTTCCTCAATTATCTTGCAAACTTTCTTTAGTCTTTATTTGACTTATTGTAAGACCTCAATTATTCTCTGATTGAAGTTCATTATTGTTTGCTAATAAATTCCAGAAAAGCTTTTCAGAATTCATGTGCAAAACGTGGCTGAATTTGCCACTTTACTGATAATTTAAGAACTAGAATAAGATGCAAGTTGTCGGAATTAAATGTTTTAAAAACCGAACTAGTTTGACCAGTTTAATAGTAAAATCTTTGAATCGAATAATTTTTTGATTCAATTTTTAACTTTTCGGTTTGATTTAATTTAATAATTTTTGTTGTTAAAAATCAATCAGCTTATTAATTAATCAACATTTTTTTGTAAACTTTTCAATTTTTATAAATTAAATAAATAAATTAATTTTTATTTAACAGTCTATTTTTTAATTATTTTTAAATTTTTAAATTTTATTTAATTTTTAACTAATTTTACGACGATTTAATACTAAATAAAATTTTTAAGTTTTAAATCCCTTTATTTCAACGCTACGGAAACATTAATTAAAACCAATACTCTTACAGAATATACATTGCTTTTAAGTGACAAGCAATGTCATAATCTAGTTAAAACCAAATTGACAGAGGCCATAATCATTACTAGGATCTGACCTAGACCATTCACCTTTCCAATTCTACTCCTGTAGAAGATGCAAAGGGAGTCATAAAAGGAGTGATAGTTTTGAAGGAATGGCATAAGATCCATGGAATCTGTGCACTCAGAAAAACATAATCTTCCATATGAAGGACACCCTTGTCAGGTTTTATCGGGAACAAAGGAATAGGCTTGAAATTCATTTTTACCTAATCCATGAATGCTACCCTCGAGTGCTGATCCCCTGTCCAAATTACCCAGTACCAACCCTGTCCAAGTGAATCTTAGCCATCCACTTGTATAAGACTTATACAAGT
>JAOSBL010000211.1:3155938-3167080 GCA_027568915.1 Erythroxylum roraimae
CGCTCATTTGGCCTAAATTTCCTCTTGTTTGTGCACAAATCCTTAAGGTATTTGGCATAGGCCGGGACTCTTCCACTTGGACAGGGTTGATACTGGGTAATTTGGACAGGAGATTTGGGGTGTTACCCCTCCCTCTCCATCTCTCTCTCTCTCTATATTTGAGTCAATCCCTCTTTTATCTATCTCCAATCATTTGTATCATAAAAGAATAATTCACAAGGGAGGGGCACATTACCTACAAAAGGTAGTAGAAGAGCATAACATAAAATGTAAGATAGTAAAGAAGGTGATTTAATTAGTATATTTTATTTTATATTTAATTTTATGTAAGAGAATTATTTTTCAATTTAGTGATTTAGGAAATAACAGATAAAAATTAAAGATATATTGAATATATAAATGCCAATAAAATTAAACTTGTTATTTGATATTAAATTATTAATTTTAAAAGTAATTAAGAATATATGATTTAAGAATTATTGCATATATTAAGTGTTTTATTTAATAATATAAGTCCCAAATTTCATTATTATAAAAATAAAAAATAAATATAAGATTATGGGTCCCTTACAAACTCTTCCTTCTATCTAAACCTCTTAATTGTGCATATAAACAAATCTACCATTGACTTTCCTTTAGGCTACACTCTACAACTAAGAGAGTAGTTTATAGGGTTAGAAATCAAACTAGGGTTTGGGGTGAGGGCATTGACAACTCCTAAAACCATACCTAAACCTAAAGGAAGGGAATAGGACCATGATAATGAACAAATTAATAAAAAAAGAATCCTACTTTGCAATGAGGACCCTTTACCCTGAAGACCTCAAAAGAACAGATTGCTATTATGGGAAAAAAGAATCTTAATGTGGCATGGTTTTAGGTGATGACAAGGAATGGATGTTGACCCTTCAACAAATAGGATAATACCAAACAAATCCATTTCAAAGAGCTTGGATTGATACTTAAACTGGGTTTTACTTATAATGTATCATTACTATAATGTTTTGGTAGGAAAATATGCAAATTTCAAGAAAATAAAATTTCTCCCCCCACCCACCTTCCCTTCCCTTCCCTTCTCATCTGTAGTTTGATTATATTTTCTTTAAGTTATGATTGGAGATTAGACAAAAAATATAATTATGGAGGAATTAAGCATCTAATATCTAATGTAAGAAATCAATGAAATGGCAATATCAAACCACTTCTTTCATTCTTCAAACTTAGCCTTTAAGAAAAAGTTGAAACCAATTTCTTTCCAACATCAAAATACCAGTAACTAATGATGAGCCCTTAAATGGTGAAAATGATTTTTATAAGAGAGGTAAGGACATCATCACCCTGTTGAAATCGGCGAAAAAGGGTTTATCCCAAAATAATATATTTGATTGTTTGAATTTTATACATTTATGTTGTTCATGTTGTGCTAGCAGTACAATCCTACAAACAGCTCCATAAAAAGGGCCAATGAGACAGCACAGGCGGTTAGATGAAAGACAAGAAGAGTGGAGTAGGAGTCTGTCAGTGACTCCTGTGGTGGGTTCCTCCTCCTTTTTCATTCTAAAAACATTTCTTTTGTTTTTACTTTCTTTGTTCATATGTTTTTTTTCAGCTACTTCAATTTTTGCTATGACCATTTAGTATACTAATCCTTAAAGAGTGACAGAGAGAGTTTGGGATGAGTTTCAGAATCTGATGAATATTTACTGAGCAGAGCAGAGAGAAAGAAGCTGATAAGAAAAGAAGAAAGCAATTGAAAAGTAATCAATCAGGTTGGTTTTCTTCACAGAGAAGGAGGGAGACAGAGAGGAAAGCAAAGGCATAGATAAAGACACCCATTTTAAGATCATAAAGTTTGTGAAGCCAGGGAGAGATATATCTGTGAAAAAGACTTGTCCTTTCTTCAACCTAGCTTTGACAAGAAGCTTTGATCTTTCTTCTCCTTGTGTTTCTAGAGCTCCTACTCCTTTTTCTTGCTTCCACTATTTGGGTATGGTTCAACCATATCTTCCTTTAAGATTCTATCTCTGTGTTGTTTATACTAATTCCTCTGCTTCTACATCTTTCTCAGGTCTCAGTTTCTTTGTTAGAGAAAGAAGAGAATGGTCTGAGAAAGGAGTCTTTGCATGGCGAGTCATCGAGTTGGAGAAACTGGTTTGTCAGACTCTGGTCCCTCTACTCACCATCAGCTTCCCTATCCAGTTTTCCATGGAATGAACGCTACTACAAGTTTCATGTATGACAATCTTTGCTATTCTTCTACCTCCCAAGTTCAGAACTTTTTGAGGGCGTTCTTTGAACTGGAATTGGTTTTGCTTCTCTAAATTTTTTGTCTTCTGAATTGTTCTCTTGATGGCTGACATGGGTTAATCGAGTTCCTTGTCTCAGAAACCAAGAAGGCCCTAGTTTTGATTTTGGAGAGCTGGAAGAAGCAATTGTGCTTCAAGGAGCTAAGATAAGAAATGATGAAGCCAAAGCACGTATGTCCTTTTTCCTTTTTCTATCTCCATTTTTTCTGACGTTTGACATGTACAAACAACTCTTCAAAAGAGCTGAGAGAGAGAGAGAGCGAGAGAGAGAGAGAGAGGTTTGAATACGTCTAAAGAAAGTGCGAGAGAGGTTTGACTACCTCCACGGAACGGTACATTAGAGAAGCTTTCCATTTCAATATAGTAATGATTCTTGGGCAAGAGACTTGACTGGTGTTATAGAAACTTGACCTCCTTATCCGTAAAACTGCAGGAAAACAGTATCAAAGAGAGTCTTTAGTTCTTCTGGTGATCTTCTGAGATTTTGCTTTTGTTCATTATTGCAGCTTTGTTCACAGTAACAGGCAGACCTGCAGCGACTCTGGAAATGTTCCCTGCATGGCCAATTAGACTCCAGCATACCCCAAGAGTAGTAGTTTCTGAACCTTCTTTATCAAGCTTTGACCATTTGCTTTTTCTCTATTGATGTGGGCACTTCAAGAACACCATCGATTTTAATGCCTTATGTGTGATCAAAAACGAGTTTTTTCTCTTCGTGAATGATAGATAATATTAACAAAGTACAGCGTATTTAGGTGGTTTTCATTACTTCTGAGGTAATTCTTGACTATCCAATCGAGAACTTTTGGTGGGGTTTACTGAAAAAAGAGATGTTCGTAATCAATTACAGGGAAGTTCAAAGTCGGGGGGAGAGAGTACTGACTCAGGATCAGCAGTAAACACTCTTTCAACCAAAGCTGAAGTGCAGATAGAGCCAGAATCTCCTGTTAGTAAAAAGGCTTCTTCTTCTTCAGATCAACTTCAGGCTTTTGATCAGAAACAGCTACGACTTCAACAAGTTGACATGGCGAGTGATGCCTCCAGAAGAGCTAAAGGAGTAGGACCCTCGCTACTGAATCAATCACCTGCCAAATCCTCACAAGAAAAGGTTCTTAATAAATACTGTTTTCGCTTAATTGTCTATCTACTCTCTCTCTCTCTCTCTCTCCCTTCTCAAATCCCGATGCTCAGGAAAAGTTGGTATCTTTATGGTTATCATCACCGCTTTACCTCTCCTCTCTCTCTCTCTCTGTGACCCATATATCTTTTAAAATAGGAAAAGCTCAGATCCCAACAATCCACAGAAAATCAGAAGTGCAGAGTATCTCTGATCCTGAAGGAGTTCTCTTGTTCAATGTCTGACATGAACCCCGAAACAGAATTGGAGTTTTGTTGCGAATACGAATGGCCAAAGTTGGAATCTTCATAGTATTTTCTACTCTTTTTTTTGGAAACAGTAATGATCCACTTCACTCGATCCATACAACTACCATTTAAAGGTCTTGTTTAGAGAACACGCTTTGGAACTTATCAGGTCTGAAAAATGAAAAAGACCTCAAATGACAGATGATAGCGATCATTTTCATGTTACAGGCTCCAAGAGCAACATCATTCACACTACCACCAACCCCCCAGAGAACAGAAGCCTGACTAAACTTTCTGTTCAAGCTTTTTTATATTCATTATATCACCTTCATGCTAATTCTTATCTAAAATCATCACAGCATACTAGTAAAAATTATATTTTTCTTTGCACCGAAATTAGATACTGCCCTAGTTTTTCTTTTCAAATTTCTGTTCATCGTAAATTTTAATGCCCATACTGTGATGTTGCAGAGAAAGGGTTCCACATCAGAAAAGCAACTTGATGCCAAGGTATTACTACTACTTTAAACAACTATCCTTCTTCTTCTTCTTCTGGTTAAGTTTTTTTTGGGGTTGTTGCGTGACTTATAAGTATCTTTCTCCACCATTCTCAGACACTCAGACGTTTGGCTCAAAATAGAGAAGCTGCAAGGAAGAGCAGACTAAGAAAGAAGGTTTGAACTTTCTTCTTTTGTTTTTTCACATTTATAGCAACCACTAGCAGACAAACATAATGCAACAAACAATAACTGAGAGTTAATGTGTCTTGTGTTTTTACTTCTTACACGACGCCAGGCCTATGTGCAACAGCTAGAGTCTAGCAGGCTAAAGCTTACTCAGTTGGAGCAAGATCTTCAAAGAGCACGACAGCAGGTGATGAAAGGTTTTGCAGACGTATCAGAATTTGAGTAATTACAAATTTTCTGGGTTTCTAATTAATTATTAATTTACAGGGATTCTTCGTGGGTGGTGCTGGTGGCAATATTAGCTCTGGTGAGTCCTTAATTACATATGATATTATAATTAATAATGGATTATCATTATGAGTATTCTCAATGATATAGATTGGTAGGTGAAGATAAAGTCATAAACAAATATTGATTCTCCAAACCAAACTTAACATGTACACAAAATGTGTCTTACGTTCCTTGATCTGACCAAGTTACGACGGCTAGATACTATGTACACAAAATGTGTCTGAAGTTCCTTGATTTGACCAAGTGACGACGACTAGACATAAGTATTTGTTATTACTTTAATATGTTCAAAGAAATTGATTCTCTAAAATTATAACGTGCAGGAGCTGCAATGTTTGATATGGAGTACGCGAGATGGCTAGAAGATGATCAACGGCACATGTTGGAGCTCCGGACCGGACTGCAAGCACATTTACCGGACGGTGACCTGAGAGTGATAGTGGATAGATACATTTCTCATTACGACGAGATTTTCCGACTGAAGGCGGCGGCTGCAAAGACGGACGTCTTTCACCTCATTAATGGAATGTGGTCCACCGCCGCTGAACGTTGTTTCCTTTGGATGGGTGGTTTTAAGCCCTCTGATCTTATTAAGGTTATTAGAACTTATAATAACTAATTTCTTACATACTTAATCATTGTGATTTTATGATTAATTACGTTTTTAATATGATGATCAGATGCTACTATCTCAATTAGACCCATTAACGGAACAACAAGTGATGGGCATATATAGCCTCCAACAATCGTCACAACAGGCGGAGGAGGCTCTTTCTCAGGGCTTTGAACAGCTTCAACATTCTCTTGTTGACACCATCGCCGGCGGTCCTATCATTGACGGTGTACAACAAATGGCTGTTGCCTTGGGCAAGCTCTCTAATTTTGAAGGCTTCGTTCGCCAGGTAAATCCATCACAATTCTCTGGGTTAATTTCAGAAATACTATTTTAAAAATTATACTGACACATTTAGTCCGAAGTCCTACAATAAAGTAGAGTTTGAGAAAGTTTGACAGTACGTAACCTTACCTTTATGTAAAAAAGAGGTTATTTTTGATAGACTCTTATATAAATGTGATAATAAAAGAATGATGCAGGTTAAAGAATTAGCCCGATTCCCTTAAAAAGGTACATACTACATAGTTGCATTAATTAATAAATAATAAAATGTAATTAGCTAAAGGAGTAGTTGAAATGTCGTTGTTAATAAGTCAAATCCATTATATTCTATGTGACTCGCTTGTTTTCCGCCGCCAATTCTACTACCTAACACCTGAAAGGGTAAGATGGAAGAATCCAATTGCCTTATGCTTCTTTGACATTGACGTTGATTTTAACCTCTCTCCTGTTGACTTTTCATAGGCTAAGAGCTTAAGACAAATAGGTACAAAATCACACATTCACATAATAATTATAAGTCAAACAAGGATATCCTACACTCATGTCCACCCTACTTGACATGGATGCCACACCATAACATTAAAATATCCACCTTTCCTAGTCTTGATGATCATATCATATCTTGATTCATGAAATTATAAGTTGTCACCATCTTATTTTTGGTCAACTTTCTTAATTATAATTTTATATACACTGAACAATGTATTATTTTTTTAATTTTTAATTTAATAACTAATTTTTTAAAACTCACGCAACTTAAATTAAAACATTATTTTTATATATTTATGTAAATATGTTTAATTTTTTATAATTATATCATCACACTCAGTCCAAAGTTCTGCAATAAAATAAGGTTTAGAGAAGTCTGATAGTACATAACTTTACTTTTATAATATAAAGAGGCTGTTTTCGGTAGACCCATATACTTATAAGCATATAAGTTGGCTTCTTACATTGCTTAAGGGCTAAGTTATCTGCAAAGGATAGTGTAGCTATCAAGGGGTGGTTCGAAAATGATGTTCGTTGAAATTAAAAACCCTAGATACACCTGTCAGCTTCATTTTTAAACTCTTCCTCTATATATTTTATATTAATTAACACCTTCTTTTGAATTTTATAATTGTATTATTAAAATGGTCCGTTTGTGTTAGATAATAATAATAATAATTAAGACAAGTAGTACTTTGGTTGTGGTGTACACGACAACTTCCTAAATATAATTATCTTAATTAATTTCAACTATTGTAGGCTGATAATTTGAGACAGCAAACCCTCCACCAATTGCACCGGATATTGACGGTGAGGCAAGCGGCGAGGTGTTTTCTGGTGATCGGAGAATATTACGGCCGGTTACGGGCACTTAGCTCACTGTGGGCATCTCGTCCTCGAGAGTAAGATATATACGAGAAGAAGAATAATCAAGTATACGTTGCTTTCAATTGTATTAATTGTAAGATATTTTTGGTTGATGAATAGGAGCATGATAGGAGAAGATGGCACGCGACAGACCACATCTGATAATCATCTACAAATGGTTCGACCGTCGTCACAAAACCATTTCGTCTCCAACTTTTGATGTATAAAGATATTACCAAAAAAAAAAAGCACAAAATGGTTGGGAAAGAGCTCATGCTTGTTCACCATCATCAATCCTCCTGTGTAAAGTAGTAGTTAGGAATTAGGAGTTAGTAGCAAAGTAGCTTTGAAGTTCAGTCACTCACTCTTGACACATCTCGGTATTCCATGAAGAAATTACAGAGAAATTATATTTTTTCTTTTTACATTGGAAAATAAATATCACGAGAAATTCAATATTTTGCCTATTTATTATTTTGTTCCACAGGAACCAATGATTTGGAAGGGTAATCTAAATTTCTTCTTTGAAAATGTATAATGTGACATGTTAATTTAGTTCATGTAATTAATTTTTCTTTTTAATAGAGACCAACCATAGGGTTAGAAAATTTATGTATAGAAGTATTGGCATTTTGTTATAACATTTAATACTTTGTTCAATTATAGAAAACTACAACTATTTTTCTAATAATTAAAAAAAGATAAAGAGAAAAATAATATATATTGATATTAATTTTTGGTTAATTTTGTATTTTAAAAAAACTAAATCGTAAGTTAATTATATTTTTTGATAACAAATTTAGCAGTATTTAATCTTTTAGGTTTTTTTCTGGTTGATTTTCAAACCTGTATTCTTCTGTTAGTCATATCAACAAAAATAATATTTTAACTTAAATTATACAAGAATATTCATCCACTAATCATACCGATAAAAATAATGCATTAACCTAAATTGCACGAGTTTTGAAAGGTTAATTATTAAATTAAAAATAAGTATTATATTAAAAACTTTCAAACCTATTTCTCTATTTTTTAAATTGCAATTTATAAATTATATAAACTACTCAATAGAATAAGGATTAAATCAGAAACTCGATTCCTCTCTTTCAACAAACATACCAAGACTTAGTTAACATCAATAAATGAAGTTGTTAAGAGAAGGGAAGTCTAATCTGATCTATCATGGACAAGAGGAGGGGAGCATATAAACACTGCCCCTTGTCGTTTTTCTTAATGTGAATTAGACAAACTTTTATTTGGAATAGAAAAGAGTTAGTGTTTGCAATCGAAGCACTTCAATAATTATATATGCCAAGTGGTTGTGAACATCCTTAATACTTTTGTATAAATAATGCACAAAGGACATAGGGAGATGCCCAAAACAATAATCCATACCTATGCGTTATAAATGCAAGTGTGCAGGCGTTATGTATTAAGAGAAATTATAAAACATAACAAATATTTTTTTTCATTATAACATTTTATGTTGTAAGGATGCAACTGCGTAATGTTGAAGTGGGGATTCTCTGTCTAATTTTATAGTGTCCAACCCTGTTTAATATCTAAAACGATATTATTTTAGCCATTAGATAAGAATGGGTAGTCTCTAAACTTAACTAAAACTACGTCGTTTTGGACATTAAACGGACTTGGAAACCGTTAAATTGGAGAAAGGATCTCTAACTCTAATTTGTTGAATAGGCAATGTGGGGTTTGATTAGCTAGTCAAGATAAACACAAATAAAAGTGCATGTAAAAGCATAAGGAAGACAAAGGCGTAGGAGTCATATGACTATACTGCGTTTATCTTACAAGTGTTCATGGCATGCATGCATGTGTTGGATTGATAGGTGGTCACGTGTAATATGTTTCTCGTGGAAAAATAAATTTTAATGAGGATTTGGTGGAGGATTAAATGAATATCTCATAACTCGGCTTTACCTTCCACAAAGCCTTTCTCTTCGTCTCTCCTTCTGTTTCTCATTGTAGTACTTTTCACGGCTGAAGATCCTGACACTCATGGACCAGGTTTTAATACTGAGGATTCATTGCTCATTATATTGAAACTAGTAAAATGGGTTTGTCAGAAACATTAAACCTGCGTATACCCTTTTTTCACCTAATTTCAGACATTACACTCTTATTTCCAGCTGCAAATTAAGATCAGATCTCGTTCACCAAGCCAGGCTTATTGCCCTTCTAAACGTCCTAAGTTTATATGGTGGAAATATTGTTAATGGCTTCCTCGTGATAACCTGAAGGCATCCGTAAATGTATAACATTAATATAAAAACCAATATTCAATTGTTGTATCTATTTCCTATACCTCTTCTTTTCTGTTTGCTCAATTTGCCTCCTGCTTCACAATATGCTTTAAGAAAGAATATCATTTAGTAATTAACAAATCAGAAACTTGCTATTTTGATCTCAAGTAATTCAACAGAAGCAAGCAAGTCTTTACCACAATGGGTTTTAACCTGGAGTTCTCTTCTCTTAGTCAATTCAACTCTAGCTCCAGCTCCAGCTCCAGCTCCTTCTTGGTGGATTCATTTTGTTAGTTAAATGGTTCAAAATTATTAGTTGGCGATCTATAGGGGCATAGGTTTTCTGTTCTTCTGTTATTGGGTCGCAGGATGCTTTATTTGTCAAGAGTCAGTATTATTAGTGGTCAAAGATATTTAGCACAATGTCAAATAATTGGTTTTGTGGTCCTATTTTCTAGCTTGTTTCTGTTGTTCTCTAGCATTATTTAAGTCTCGGTGTACGTTTTTCTGGAAGCGGTAAGGTTCAGCAATTCAAGCTCTTTGACTTTGCCTCTCCTTTAATGCCAATAAGTAAAGAAAATCCGTGGCAAACACAAGGCAAGAGGTTTCATGAGACATAAAGCTTGCCAAACTTGCTGCTAAGTATTAATTCAACTTCGGAAGAAGACAAAGCTGTCTACTGTGTCCTGCTGCTTTGAACTCCAGGTGACAGCTCTCAGCACTAAAGATGAAAATATTACCGGAAGTGCTCTTCCGATCCTCTAAATACTCGATAAATTTTGTTTTTAATGCCTAATTCTCAGTTATAAATCAAGTTTTAAAAATAGTAATTTATTTTTAAAAAATAATAATTTTTAATTTAAATTAATAATTAAAATATAAAGAGTTAAATAAACATATAATTTTGAAAAATATAATTTATTGATTAAATTGTATAAAAGAATTTAAAAAATGAAAACTTTGGCCGAGACAATTTGCAACTCCAAAAGAAAACAACTAACTTTAATTAATGCACTATGTGCATTGCGAAGCATTAATTGCATTCAAAAATAATTAATGTAAGTTCAGAGTACTTATGAATTGATGTGTAAAATTTGTTGGTATACTTCACATTTTGACATATTTTTAAACCACTTTACAAGTCTTTCAAGAATCCGCCAATTTTTGGGCCAATTTTTCAAAAAACCGTTTAGTTTATTACGTAACCGGTTAGTTTCTTTTTATAAGAGGTTATTAACTTAAATCAAACGAAAAATCAGGCCGATTTATATTTATTTTGATCAAACCGGTCGGTTTGGTCTTATTTTAAAAACATTGTTAGAAATTATTTTTAGATACACTTATACTCCTATCTTCTTTTTCGGTGATAATTACATTTGCTATACTTTAACTTTTGTATCATATCATTTTCGTTTCGATGATATCTTATCATTTTTGTCTAGATTGAATCAATTGATTCACCTTATCTACATTTATATGTAAAATACATGTACATTGAAAAGGAACAAATCATTCATAAATCAATACAATATATTTCACTTTTAATTTCAACTTGTTCTTTTATTCTCTTCATGCTTGATGTTATCAAAGCTCACATAAACCTAAGTCCTAATTTTTTGTTTACACAAACACAACCGAGTTCTAAATTTCTTTGTTTACCTCTATTGTAATACACAAACGCCGACTATTACCCTGCGTTTGGTTAGCGTCTCTGGTAGGTGGAAGCGGAACGAAACAGAAATCTGGAGAAGGAACGGAACAGAAACTGGGGACAGTGAGCTGTTTGGTTTACGGTGGACAGAACAGAGAATCTTGCCTCTATCTCCAGGACAGATGTGTTTGGTTGGAGGGGACAGAGACAAAAAATAGTGCAAATGACGAATATGCCCCTAGGCTTTAATATGATTAGGAAGATGTAATTTAATGGTATTTTTATTATGAATGGTTTGTAATTCAATAGTTTGTATTATTATTAT
>JAOSBL010000211.1:3171022-3183307 GCA_027568915.1 Erythroxylum roraimae
CCATCAATTTTTAAACACTAATTTCACAAATCAATAAATATTAAGCCCAAAATATATGCATTTAAAATGACTTATCAGGAGGCTCCTGAAAAACGTGCATGCCTGGGCTGGCCAGAATTGCTAAGGCGGCCAGGTGATCGGCACACTGATTTCCTTCCTGATGTACGTGCTGAATTTGCACCTCCCAATCTCGTTGGAGTATACCCTGGGTACCTGCCGACAAAAAATTAGTACCATTAGTCTCTGTATTAGAATCGGATAGGATGCTAATGACTTCCAAAGTGTCCGCTTCTAACATAATTCAGCAATACCCAAGGGACCAAGCCAAAGTGAGTCCCGAGTGGACTTCCCAGAGTTCAGTCGTTAAAGGGAAGCTTCTTCCGATGTGCTGAGTAAAACCTCCGTACCACTGCCCGTGCCAATTGCTAAGTAACCCACCCGCAATGGCGATGTGCGACCCTTGTTTAACTGCTCTATCTGTGTTTAGCTTAACTTAGTCCATCGGCAGTTTGGTCCACCCCACGAGACTGCCCACCGGAAGTGCTTGATTCGGAAACACAATTTTTCATTGCCCTCGTCCTGATTATCCAGTCCACATACGCCATTACTACCCTAGTACCATCTTCCGACCATACAAAATCCTCTTTAAAAAGGCTTTTATTACGTCAGTTCCAAATCATCCAGCAGGCAACTCCAAAAATAGTCGCCCAGTCCCCTTCCATCACCTGTGAATGCTTCATGTTGGATTGCACCCAAACCTCCTTGTCCTAGGGAAGAAATCCGTATCCATCACCTCCGCTGGAAATTGTCTCCAGAAAGCTTGCACCTCGCGTAATCTCGGATGACATTTAGGTTGGACTCTTCTTGCTCGCATATGTGGTAGCTACTATCCATTGCAATGTGTCTCACCAATTGTTGTTGGTTGGTCAGGAGCTTTTTCTTGGTCATTAACTAGAGGAAAGCGCGAATCCGCTGGGGCCCCGCCCATTTCCAGATTAATGCCCAGAGGTCAGCGTATCTGTCTGTGGTGTGCCCTACGATTAATTCGTAGGCTGACACCACAGTAAATCGCCCATATTCAGTTGGACCCCATCTCATGGTATCTTCCCCTGTATGTTCTGCAGTAGGGGTTAACTCGGCTAAATCCATACAGACTGTGGAAGGAAGATATCGTTGAAATAAGTCCCACTTCCAGTTGCCCTCCTCATTCTGTATATTCGCTATTTTAGCGTACAGGATGCTAGTTGGAATTGGAGAGGCCGCCACAAAGAGTAAAGGGTCCCAATCTTTCACCTACCTATCCAGCCAGAAATAGATGTGGCGACCATTTCCCAGTTTTCATTGTAAGCTCTGCTGGACATATTTCTAGGTTGCCGCAATCCCCCGCCAAAAACTCGAAGCCCCTATCCTGTCAAACGTAGGGGGGATATGGTTTGGATCCAGACAATATTTTGCCCTTAAAACCCTAACCTAGAAGGCTGTAGGTTTGGTTAATAGAGCCTAACCCATCTTTGTTAACAACACATCGTTGGAAGACCTAATGCGCTTGATGCCTAACCTCCCAGCTTTTTTGGGCTGACACACCATATCCCAATTGACAAGGTGCATCTTCCTCCGATCCTCTGTGGGTCCCTAGATAAAATTGCGCATGATTTATTCTAAGTCATCACATAAACGTCTCGGCAGTCGCACTGTTTGCATCGTGAAAACAGGGAGGGCCGAAATCACAGACTGGGTTAAGCTGACTTGCCTCGTTAGTGACAACTGTCGTGCCCGCCACCCTGTGAGCTTTTTCTAAGCGTTTTCTAGGATATGCTGATAGGTGTTTCGCGTGGCGCGCTCATGGAGCAAAGGTACACCAAGATATTTTCCTAGATTGTTCGTTCTTGTAATGTAAGGGCTTGACTTAGCCGACGCGCTGTTTCCGGTGAAACGTTCTTGGAGAAGTAAATCTTCGTTTTGTCCGTGTTAACTTTTTGCCCATATGCCTTACAGAAGTCTTCAAAGGTCTTTGCAATAACTTGCGTCTGAGAATCTGTAGCTTTAGTGAAGAGAACTAGGTCATCTGCAAAGAAAAGGTGAGAGATGGGGGGGCCCTATATGGCTCAGTTTTATAGGTCTCCATTGACCTTGTCCCACCTCGCTTGAGATAAGGTGTCCTAGACGCTCCATGCATAGCACAAAAAGATAAGGCGGGAGCAGATCACCTTGTTGAATTCCTCTTGAGGAGTTGAAGGGATCTGAAACAGTGCCCTACCATGCTACCTGCATAGTTACCATCGTATCGCATTGCATAATGACCCAGATTAGGTGTTCTGGAAAACCAATATCCTCTAAAGTGTTTTGAAATAAAATCCCAGCAGATCTAGTCATAAGCCTTTTCTAGATCCACCTTGATCGCTAAAAATCCCATCCTCCCTTTCTTCCTTCTCATGGAGTGAATGACTTCCTGGGCAATGATGATATTATCAGTTATTTGCCGTCCCGGAATAAAGCTGCATTGGTTCTCCTGCACTAGAAAGTCCATATGCTTTTTCAAACGATTAACGATGACTTTAGAGATGATTTTGTACATCACGTTACAGAGGCTGATCGGGCGAAACTGGGTAAAACTAGTCAAAAAAGGAGTTTTGGGGATGAGGACTATAACGATTTGGTTGAGATCCATTTCCCACCTCTTCTGCCTGAAGGTCTCCTGAAGGAACTTCGTCACTTTGGGGCAGACCTTCCCGCAGTGTTTATGGAAAAATAAAGCATTGAAGCCATCCACCCCAAGAGCTTTATGCTTCATTCCATATATTGCAGCTTTTATCTCGGCAGGGTGTAGAGGCTGCGCTAATTCTTAGAGACTGGCCTCAAAAATTGATGGGAAGGCTCGTGAGATCAGGAATTGGTAAGGAAAGCCTACCTCTTGCGTAAACAAATTTGCAAAGTAATTCTTGGCTAACCGGCGCAACTCTCCTGGGTCAGTGACTACTGTCCCTTGAGAGTCCTGGAGACTCGCTATCCTTATTTTCTTACGTTTGGAGAGTCTTGGGTCAGTGTGGTAATATTTGGTATTCCTATCGCCCTTTGAAATTCATTCACATCGGACTTTCTGATGCCAAAAGATTTCCTCCTCACTCAATACCTGCATCAGTTCCCCAGTCAGTTGGTCTTCCAAAGCTAGAAGGGAGTCCAGATTTCCCTCGGTCATGACTTACTGTATGCCCTGTAAACGACCTGGTAGTCTTTTCTTACGATGAAAAACATTGCCAAAATCTGAACGATTCCACTGCATAAGTTGACTGGAAAATTTGGCTAGAGATTTACTCATCGTCTCTTCGTCGGGTAGCCAATGTGCCGCTACCACCTCGTCAAAACCAGGGTGAGTTAGCCAAGCATTTTGAAATCTAAAAACAGGGGATCTGATTTGTTTTGGAGTCGGGTGTTGAAGGTGAATCCACATAGGTCTATGGTCAGATCCTAGAAAGGGTAAGTGGTAATTCACGGCTTGCAGGAAGGTGTGAATCCACTATGTGGACCTAAAGACTCGATCCAATCTAGCTTGAACAATGCCTCGTCGCCACGTGAACTTGGATCCAACATAACCCAGATCATGGAGGTTACTCTCCTGAACCCAATTCTGGAAATGTTTGTTCACGATCCTTGTTGTGTTGGCTCCACCCCGTTTATCAGCTATCTCTAATTTTGCATTGAAATCCCCTCCTACTAGTCAAGGTCTAGTTAAGGATCTACCAACCCATTCTAAAACAAGCCATGGGTGGTTTTAAGAAACGATTTGCGGGCTAGTATAAACAGCAGTGCAATCGAAAGAATGGGACTCATATTGAATGGAGGTATGAATGAATTGACGGTGAGCTAACACTATGGAGATATTAAACTCATCCTTCCATAATAGCTAGATCCCTCCAGCGAAGCTTTCGGCTTCCACACGGAACGAGTAGTCATACCCCAAGGTACTAATTACTTTGTGGCCCCTTGACAGTTCCAAATGAGGATCGACATACTAAAGGAAAAAGTTAATAAGATTTGGTACCTCCCATGGGAGTGTCCTGTAACCTATCGCTTAGGGGCTCCGGGAACCGCACCTTTTTTTATACCAAACGACATTTTCCTTCACATTCTGAGAGTTTCTTCATTCTCTTAAACCAATGACCTCTTTAACCCACACCAATAAGAATTATAAACTTTTAAAAGAGATTCTGAAGTGTTAGATGAAATGCAACTTTGGGATTGGTCCTCAGTTGAAATATTTGGGTAATTTTGACTTGTTTCCCTTTTGCTCTTTTGCGTGTAAGTTTGGTTGTGTATTGTTCGTGGGTGTTGCACTAGTTTCTTATACCTCGCACAGGAGAGTGGAGAGTCATTAAAGAGAGAGAGAGAGATCTGGAGGAAGAGACGATGGTGGAGTGTTACCGGAGAGGAGAGTCGTCAGAGAGGAGAACCGAGAGATAGAGTGAGAGTAGCAGAGTAGTGTCGGGATAGGGGTGTTTTAAGAATTTTTTTTCAAAACAGTCCTCCAGATTTTTTAAATTAATAGTACCGGTTGGTATTTAATTGATATTTCAAATACTGGCTGGTACTACTGGCCGGTACCATGTGAAATTACCTATACTGACAAACGGTTCTTATATACGCAGTTTCGTATCATTTTTCGACTGATATGGTACGAAACTTATAATATTGCTCTGATGCTGATTGTACTGGGTATCCTGATAATTATAGATCTACATCTGGTTATAACAACTTCTTTGGCTCCTCTTTAATTTCTTGGAGTTTTAAGAAACAACCTACTGTGGCCAAATCTAGAACCGAAGTAGAATACAGGAGCATTGCTCTAGCTGCTGCTGAACTATGATGGCTTAATTCTCAACTTGGTGAACTTGGACTCTCTAATATTGAAACACTTCTGTACTTTGACAACATCGACGCTACCTTTCTTACTGGAGATCCTATCTCTCATGCTCGTACCAAACATATTGAGATTGATATACCATTTTGTTCGTAATTTGGTTGCAAAAAAATTCAATTCATATGTCATATATCCAGTTCTAACCAACTTTCTGACATTCACTAAACCATTGGGTTCTACTTCCTTCTTGCAATTTCGTCCCAAGCTCAATATTGTTCCAAACATTAGTGGGGGGCTGATAACAGATCATCTTCTCAATTGAAACTATCTTTGATACACTTATCCTCTTATCTTCTTTTCCAGCTATAATTACATTTGCTATACTTATCTTTTGTACCATATCAAAAATGATACGACATACTTATCTTTTGTATCATATCAAAAATGATATGATACAAAACATAAGTATAGCAAATGTAATTACATTCACCTTATCTACATTTGTGTATAAATACATGTACATTGTAAAGGAACAAATAATTCAAAAATCAATACACTATATTTCACTTTCAATTTCAGCATGTTCTTTCATTCTCTTCACTGCCATTGATAACAAAGTCTTGAGGTTGTAAAACATAAACATCCTCTTCTAAATCATAATTCAAAAAGCTCTTTATGGGTTAAAGTAAGCTCCGCGGGCATGGTATAACAAAATTGACTCTTTCTCCCGAGATAGTAGATTCACAAGAAGTAAGAATGAGCCGCCTCTTTACCTTAAGGGGCAAGGTAATGGGCAATTTTTGTAGGTTTGCCTTTACGTGGACGATATGATTTATATGTGATTATCTAAGTCCTTAATTGATGATTTTAACTTTTGTACGGGGAGAAAGTTTGAGATGACAAATTTGTGGTTGTTGAAATATCTTTTAGGGCTTGAGATGATTTAAGTGAAGATGGAATTTTTGTTTCTCAAAAGAAAAATGCAGCAAATCTTTTGTAAAGGTTTAATATGACCAAGTGTGAAGTGGCATCCACACCAATGAATAATAATAAGAAAATGCAGTGTGAAGCTGGGACTGAGAAGGCTGATTCGAGGCTATTGAGAAGTTTAGCTGGTGATTTGAACTCTTTTGATACACATTAGACCTGATGTTGCCTTTTTAGTTAGTGTTTTGTCCAGAACTATACATAATCCTACGAAACAGCACTTTGGTGCAGCAAAGACAATATTTGGTTACGTGGTTGGAACTGTTGATTTTGGTACTTGGTACTCCAAAGTTTCAAATTTCAGATTAGTTGGCTTTATAGATAGTGATTAGGCAGGGCGTTTAGATGATCAGAAGAGCACTATCGGTAATCTTTTCAGCTTTGGATCTGAAGCTGTACCTGGAGTTCAAAGAAGCAAGATACAGTAGCTTTATCTTCTTCCGAAGCTGAATACATAGCAGCAAGTTCAATAGCTCGACAATCTTTATGGCTCAAGAAACTTCTTGTTGACTTGCATCATTTGGAAGCAACAGTAATATTCTGTGATAACAGGTCTGCGATTGTAATGGTCAAGAATCCTGCTTTTCATGGTAGAGCCCAGCATATCGATGTGCAACATCGCTTCATTTGGAAGTTGACTGGAGATGGAAAACTTAAACTGAAGTTCTATGGTACGAATGAGTAAGAAGTCGACATATTCTCGAAGTCTCTTACTCAAGGTAAGCATGAGTTTTTCGGGGAGTGTGTGCTTTTGAATCAAGCGAGTTAGTTCAATGATTTTCTAATAAAAAAACAAAAAGAACAAGAAAAGAACTTCCGTTCACATACGTGTAAACGCCATAGCTACAGATGTCGTCAAGCCATTAGAAGAACAGAAGTGGGTTAAAAAGATACGTAATTGAACCATAAACTGATATATTTTCAGTTTAAAGCTATAGTTTAAGGCAATGATGGAACCATGCGTGTCCATTAACTTGATCAGTGACTCACAGTCTAGCAAAGTACAGTGTCCGAGAGGGAGATAAATGCATACAAAGGTTTCCACAACAATGAGAAAAAGGAGAGAGCACAGCCAGAAATGAAAACTCAATACCTGAAGTTTTCATATCCTTAACGGTGGTTAGGTTGTGAAAGAGAATTCAGAATCAGAGACTAGCAAGAAAATGGAAGAGGGAGAAAGGGGCTACCATGGCTTTTGGCTTTGAAACCATACGACATATAAAGGTCCCCACTTTGTGTTCAGTTTTTGTGACACGCTTGTGCCACTTGCCGTTTCCGTCGTCCACTGTGTTTACTTTTTCACTTGACCTGTCTTTTTCAGAAGCATACCTACATTATACCACTGTCGTTCAATTAAGTTACAAATAACAGGAAGGATCGTATGACCCCAGCAAGTACGGTCGTGATACTGAGATTGCACTTGCACAACACCAAAGTTTATACCAAAAGAAAAAAAGAAAAACTGAATCGATTTAGAAACAGGAATATTATAATTATGATTACATCAAAATTTGTCACATAGTACTGGCAAACTCATCAAGTCAGAAGTGTTCTGTTAGAGAGATGAGACAGCGTATTAGTGTAAGCTGATATCGTGGCTTAGAGTTGAAAACTACGTTCTTTTCTCATCATCCTATGCCTGGATGCTGGTTTTTTGCAAATTGGTCCGAATGTGAAGCATAACAAGGATAATTTGTGCTTTTGATCATTTCCCAGTTCGTGAAATTTGAAATTTCTCTAGTCTGAGACAAAGTCTGTGGTTATGGCAGTAGCCATGAAACTACAAGATAGAACTGTTCACATTGGCTCTGTAAATGTTACGTTGCTTCAAATGTTACACACATATATGGATATAAAGGCTTGTAGATGAATTCTTGATGCACCTGGTATTTTCAGAAACTAGTAACACTTGGCCAAGGTTCCAACTCAAGGTCCGATCTAATGTCTCTCTGGTCTTTTTGCCTTGTGATACGGCCGTGCACTTTGCTTCCTAGGTATCACATAAAGCTTGTGTGTTTCCATATCAATTCCAAGTTCCAACCACACCTTGCAGCAGAAAGCAAATATGTTTATTCTGCCATAACAATGCAACATATTTATCGGCAGGTTCTCTCCCTCTGAACAGAAGGAAGATTTATGTGAACATCATAAATGATAATGCCTACTCACACAACCACCATAAACAAATCCAAGAATTATATTCACTTCAACCTTTCAAATGACTGATGTTTTACAACACGTCTCTATGAGTCAATGTAATTACATGAACAACAGTATCAATGGTCAAATAATCATGTGAGGGAATTTGAAGATCCATTATGGATGTATGTGATCCAACGAAAAAGGTTCTTCTCCAAGCAGAAGTGCTCGTAAAACGGCCTCACATAAGCCAGCATAATGCACAATTAGATGCCCACCTCCAGGAACTTCATGATACCGAATCCAGGGTAGCTTTTTTGAAATAAATCTTTGAAGCTTAAATGGCACGACCCTATCTTCATACCCTTGCCAAATGTGAACAGAGCTTTCATTTCCAGGGAATGGGTTGCTTAGATCCGTTGGATCAAAGTCCCAGTCTCCAAAACTCGCCATAAAATCACCTCGGAGGGTATCAAAGACTTCTCTGTCTTGCAAACTTTCCTGTAGGAGGAAACATAATTACTATCTTAGTTATCAGACATGCGATTGTTTCTAATGTGTAATGCAGTAGTGATATAAGTATTGCAAATTTAACAGTAGCGACCCCTAATTTCCTCATGATCTTATGGAACAAATTTTACCCGAGTTAGCATTGGGAACCCTGGAATTTTCTTCAAGATCTCTATATCATGTGGGTTGAAGAACACTGGGTTTTGCTCCAGGACAGAGGTTGAAGGGAGCCATTTCTGTGAAACCCACCACTGCAATAGTCCAGGGGCATACTTTGAAAACCAGAAAGCCCACTGGACAAGTCTCCTCCTATAATCATCTCTTATTAGAATTTTGGGAAGAGAAGGCCAGTTATAATTAACAACTGGTACAATTAGGGATACACCTGCTAGCCTGCACAAACAGTTCTGAAGTAAGGTATAATAACTTGTGAAGGAGTCTATGACAACACAATGCAGAAAGTTTCACTGATTTTGCCTGTGTGGTATATGTTTCAGGCAACTCCAGATGGGATAAGATCCCATTGAGACTCCAATTATATAAAACTTGGGTCCTATCTGCAGCTGATCAGCAAGCTCTTGAATGTCAAGTGCTTCACTTTTTACCGATCGCCTTGGGTTCGAGTCACTCTCTCCATACCCAGCTCGGTCGAAAAAGAGAAAGTATATCCCCAACTCTTCTATTAGTTCCTGAAAGCTAATAAAACTCACTTTTCTTGATATGTGAAACTTCAATCATCATACATTTCTCCATTAAGACCAAACTTGAAAATTTCCATTAACCCACAAACTAAGATATGGTGAAGCTGAATGGAAAAGAAAAACTTCGCTCAAATGGACTTGGAGAAATGAAGCAGGAGATCATAATCATATCATTCAAAAGCACAAAGAGTAGGAAATTAGTAATCCTATTATCAGTTCTCAGTTCTAATAACAGAGCAGAATCCAAAATCTGCACAAAGGATTAACAGCATGTGCTCTTGTGTTTTAGCACAGGTACTTCTACAAAGCACTGGCTTCAAATGCTATGTTTTTATGTGCAACAAGATCTCTTCATAAAGCATTCCTACCACGTAGATATAACCATTCAAAGTTATAATTATTATAGGTTCTTTGTTTAGCTTAACGTATTTCTGACAAGGTACCGCACACTCTTTTTAGAAGTCTCATTCAACTCCGTGTTAGTTCCCCCTATTATGAGCTATAAGGTTGTCAGTCATAAAGCTCTTTTAAAAGCAATCAAGCCAAAAAGATTAAAGATTTAGATCGAAAATAGATGGAGCAGAAAGGGAAGTATTATGATAGTACTTGAGGTGCCAAAAAGTTCATCTCTTTCGAGCTTCCAAAGCCGTGAACAATAATGATCTTGTACTTGGCTTCGTTCTTGGGGACTCCCATTTCTCTGTAGGCCAGATGTCTTCCATCTTCGAGCTTGACTCTCGGTGAATCACCAGGAGAATTCTCCAGCAACTGCATAACATGTGGTGGAGGTAGTTCAGTAGCCTGATAAACCATTCCCAGAAGACCAATCATCAAGACAACTTTGGATTTTGAAACCATCCCTGAATGAGATAAAAAGAAAATGGATCTAGCTAACATAGATCGAGTTCTTCCACAAAATACCAACATCCCAGAAAGCAAGAAACCAGAACAATTGACCTCACCTGATGATTCAAGCTCATAGCAACTCTCTGCAGCTTGTTTTCAGGTATCCAATCGCTATGCTGGTGCTTGATTTCCTCCTCTTTTGACTCCGGGAAGTTAGCTAGTGTCTCCAAGTTGCCAGCAGATAGACCCAGTTGGAATAACTTTGACAAGCACTTGGTACCCTAAATTTGTCGGTTGATTGCTTGCAAACTTTAACTTATGCAGATCTCTCATGTTTATTGCACGAAGCTCTCATATTTGGGATTTTGTTCTAATTTAGTTCGATTTCTTTCCTGTTGTTGCAACAGTAGTACAAGAAGTCCATAATACCTCAAGAAGGTTGGAGTATGTCTCGCCTGGATATTCCTTCAAGAGACCGAAGGACTTGGATATTCCTTCAAATCACTTGCACAACTTAAATTGTAGCGATAAAATTAGGACAGGAAAAAAAAAATCGTTAATTTTTATTATTAAAATATTATTTATATTAATAAAATAAATTCAATGATTAAAAAACTTAACTGATTGAACTGGCTAAACTATAAAAATCTTAAACTGTTTAACTTTTCGGTTCAATTTTTTTAATAATTATTATTGTAAACTAAAATTGATCGATTAACTTTTATATAACAATTTTTTTCAATTAAATTTCAAATTCTCTAATAGAAAAAAAATTATTTTAATTATATTTTAAATTTTTAAATTTTATTTAATTTTTAGTTAATTTTATAATATTCTAATTAAATATTGTAAACCTTAAATTTATTATCTTATCGGTTTAATTCCGATCAACTTTTTAAAACATTAATAAAAACATTTAAATTACCCTTTTTTAAAATTCTACTAAAATTTTAATTTATTGAGAAAATATTTAGATATATTCCAACACTAGGTTGCACATCGAAACCGACTCAGCAAGTAGATTCACCGTCGCCAATCCTTGCACTAAATACCCTTGAGCATGCCTGAATTTTGGTAGGCACTACACCGTACTAAGGTTGCCGAAACGCCACCTTGCCTTCGGACCAGTTCAGAGACCGAATGCCTTGCTCACCAAATCATTATTGGATTTGAGATGTCTTGTAAATATAAGCATATCGGGAAATTATGCAATTATAGAAGACTTTGCATATATTATTGTAGTTGATTTCGTGTATACTTTATCCTTCTTTGCAACGTGAACGTCCGGCGAGTGCATAAGAGCATAGCTGGCGAGAGGGCGTCGTTGACAGAGACTGTCCAAAATATGACAAGTAAAACCCCAGCATGCTTTGCTGGCTGGTCACTTTACTCCCAACACACTCTGAAGACTTGAATGTCATGATAATTCATTACCAGCTAATGGCCCTGTTTGGCAATCAGCTGATAGCTGATAGCTGATAGCTGATTTTATTAGCTGTTAGCTGATAGCTGATTATATCAGCTGATTTGACCAGCGGATTGCATTAGCTGTTTGTTAAAGATGTTTGGTAAAATTAGCTGTTTAGTATTAACTGTTTAAGTGTAAAATGACTTATAAGGACATGACTTTAAAAAAATATAAGAATATGAATATTATATATTTTAGCATTTCAATGAATATTCTTATTTGTGCAATACCGGTGCTATCAAATAATAGTAGTAAGAAATCTAAAGTTAAATAATTAGTATTTTCATATTTGATTTTTAATTTGAGTGATTGAATTAAATTCTTATTTTTAGTTTCGTTACATTTTGAGTTTATGTGATTTGTTTTTGGCCTTAAATTTTAGGATTAGATTAGTTCTCTACTCGTGAGATCGACATCTTTGGTATTATTCTAACGAATCGTGTGCTTATAAATTATCAAGAGTTATTAATTAAAACTTACACACTACCAATCTACCGATCAAATAATAAGGTAAAAATTTGTTGGGTGGTCATTCTAAGCCTATGATCACATCATAAACAAATAATCCAATTTGCATATGTCAATCTTTGTGAAAATTTGAAACTTTGTGTGGAGAGAGAGAAAAGGAAAGCTTGAAAAGGGTGTTTATGTATTTAAACATAATAAGGAATTACGAAATTGTGAAAAAAAAATAGTAATAATATCATTATTCCCAACAATTAAAAAGTTATTTTAATTTTTTGTAAATAGAATGAAGACGTGTATGCTTCTTAGTGGGA
>JAOSBL010000211.1:3183915-3206532 GCA_027568915.1 Erythroxylum roraimae
TTGGCTGATTCAACCCAACCAGCTAATTAACCAAACACATCTATTAGCTGTTTGACTAAGTCAAACAGCTAATTTTGACTGATCAGCTAATTTTTTAGCTGATCTGCTGATATCCAAACACCCCCAATATCTTATTTTCTTTTTAAGATAGAGTTTGCGACAAGTAACAGTTAGGTCAAGTCAAATTTGGGTTCTCTCTTACCCGATCCAATTTTTTAGAATATAATTTAAATTCAATCTAAAATTTAGTCAGATTTATATAAAAAATTATAATGATATAATTTTATGAAATTAATCTAAAATAAATTATTTAATTAATTTAAATCTTTAATGAAATATTTAAAAGATAATTATTGTGACTTTTTATATTTACCAAACGATAGATTATCAGGTAGGTTTTCAGACGATCTAACTATTCTCTTTCATTTTTTTTCTTAATTTCAACTATAAAAAGTTAAATGTAGGAAGGGACTAGTGTTAAATTTGCAATAGGCTTACAAACCCACACGAGAAAAAAAATTAAACCACACACAAGCTCAAGTGAGGTTTCATTCTAAAATCAATTAGCAATAAGTGAAGTAACCTATTAGACTTATATGTTAATTTTCTTTACACGCGGATATTCTCAATAAATAGCCCTACGCTTTTTTGGGTATCGTAAGAACTTAATTATAGAATTTATTACATGGCCAATCTACAGATATCTTGAGAATTTTTTCAAGATTTGTGTTTAATTACTTCCATTTGATGTAACTTCTCTGAAGAATTTATACTTGTTGCTGGACCATGAAGAATGTGTCAAATGGAAGGCTCTTGTCCGAGCAAAAGTTGCTTGAAAATAGTTTCACAGAGACCTTTCTCATGAATCATCAGATGACCACCATCAGGAACTTCGCAGTAGTTGATCCAAGGCAGCTTCTTGGCAACAAAACGCTGCAACTCAAATGGCACCAGCTTGTCTTCGTGACCTTCCCAGAGGTAAACACATGCCTCGTTGTTGGGAAACGGATTCTTCAGCTCCATCGGGTCGAATTCCCATCTCCCAAAATGCACCAATATGTCTCTGTGCAGCGATTCATGGACACCTTGTTGCCTTACTTTGTGCTGCAAATTACGAACCATAAGACCCTGAGTTTAGTTACCTCTGTTTCTGAAACATCTTGTGTTCATGACATGAAGAAGTTGTACCTCATCAGGGTTTGGAACTTGTGACATTTGCTTTATAGTTTGAACGTCTCGTTTGTTGGCTAGAATGGGATGTCTCTGCATGATTGAAGAATAAGGAAACAGCTTCTGGGTCATCCACCAGTATAGTAGCCAAGGAAAGCGATGTCCGATGGTGAGTTTCACTTGGTCTCTCCATAGCTGCTTCCTGAAACATTCCTTGGCCAGTTTTGGTGGGAACGAAGGCCACCAGAAATTAATGACTGGAACTACTAAAGTCGCTCCAGCTATCCTGCAACCAAGATGAGAATTTACAGTTCCTGACACATTATAGATTCCAGTAGTAGAATCTACTAATTCAGATTGGTGAAATTTAGAGAACAAGATTGGCATACCTGTGGGGTATGTACTTGAGGCAAGCCCAGACGGAGTAAGTGCCAATGGAAACCCCAATCACATAAAACTTGGGTCCTAAATCCAACTGGTTAGCAAGTTCTTGAATATCAAATGCTTCACTCTTCACTGACCTTTTCAGGTTCGGATCACTTTCTCCATACCCTGCTCTGTCAAAGGTCAAGATATAAAGACCCAACTCGTCCATAAACTCCTACAAATGCAAGTCTGTCAGGTCTCTCAAACATTATATTCTTACTAATCATTAATAATAAAGGCTGGTTGGTTCTTTTGAGTAGAGGGTCATCATCCTCACTTGAGATAGGGGCAAGTTTATGTCCTTGGAGCTGTCAAAACCATGAACCAGAATGAGCTTATATTTAGCAGCTTCTTTTGGAACACCTGTCTCTCTGTAAGATAGATGCCTGCCATCACTGAGCTTGATTCTTGGAGACGTCACAGGAGGACCATTCGGGGATCCACAAATCCTTGGAGGAGGAGGTTTAATGCTTTTATAACCATACACCAGAAACCCCACTGCCAAAACTGATGCAGCAACTCCCATTGGTAACATCTCCTAAGATAAAACAACAGGTAAGTGTTTATATAATGTGATCATGCATTAATTGCTGAGTTCAACAGAACAAAAAGGATCAAAATCAACAAGGAATTCAGAGGAGAAAGTGAAGAAATTAAGATCATGTGGGAAAACAGAGACCAACCTGGTAGGAGAGATTTTTCCTAAATCCCTGGTCAAGGATAGACTGGTAGGAGGATTGCACGTCCTCGTGCTAATCTCAACAACTGGTTGACTTCTGGTTGGAACAGTTCTGATTGGAATCAAACTAACAATTTGGAGGAAAGCGGCTATTCAACTAGCAGTCATGAATTTACGATAAAATTATGTATGCGTGTTCTCAAAATTATAATAAAATATAATTAAAATTTTAATTATATAAAATTTGAGAAACCATTTTACAATTTTTTTTTTGGGTACATTAGATGCACTAAGAACGACTAAAAGCAATTCCTTGAGCATTTGCGCGCAAAAGATCACGCAGACCAGGAGTAGGTGTGTGCCAAACACACTCCCCAAGCACACTTTCCGATCCCAAATGAGCTAAGAAATCAGCGCATTGGTTCCCTTCGTGAAAAACATGAGAGGTTGTATATTGGATAGCACCGCCAAGATAGGAGCGAATATCATATATCAAACTAGCAAGTGTTGAGTTTTGGCTCCTTTGTTTGTCCCATATTAGTTAGAGAAAACAATTGAGGTAAGGCTCTTGCTTATATAAAGAGGTTGTTACCTCCTTGTTTAATGTGCCGATACAAAGTCAAAGATTTGTATGACAAATTTGATTCTAGTTAAATTCCTCTTTTGAGATGAGAGTTGGAGAGTTTGTTGTGGGTATTTCTTTGTGGGTGTGTTGGTGTATTGGGGGATTAGGTGAAAGGAAAAATTGTGCGATTGTAAAGATTTTTCACAGTAGATTTTCTTCTTGTTGCCTGTGGTTTTTTCTCCGATTTTGGGAGTTTTCACGTAAATTCTCTAGTGTTGTTATTATTTCTTTATTTTCTGATATTTTTATCTATTAAATATCCTTAAGTATGGGTTCGGGAAGTCTAAATTTCCAACACTAAGCGAATGGAATACTAAGGTATCATTAAAAAATTCTAAGCAACGCAACACCTTGAATCAGATTCAACCATAAAGACATCACAATGAAATCCTCTCAACCGTATCTGAGAGCTAAGAGCTCTACAACCATGATGGTGGTGATTCCAACACGGCAAGAAAAACCCACTATCCAGTTACCATGACTATCCCGAATCACTCCACCAATACCCGTCTGTCCAGAATTTCCAATGACGCTCCCATCCACGTTAAGCTTCAGCCAGTTATCAGGAGGGGGAACCCAAGATACAAGGAGAGAGACATGTTGTTGAGGCATCCTACTATATTGAACACTAAAAGCATCAATATAATCCTTGAGCAGCCCATTGACCTGGCAGATTTGCCCATGACAATTGATTTGTTCTCCTTCGATCACGCTGTTATTCCTTGTTCTCCAAATGACCCAACAGGTGCTAATAAATTGCCAAGTACGATGAACATCAATACCATTATAAACACAGTTTCTTTTAAGCAACGAAAAATATCTTGCTCTCGGTAAAAGTGGCCATCTCTATATACCATAGTTGCTTCCCAAATAAGCTTTGCATGAGTGCAGTCACGCAGTAAGTGGAGAATACTTTCAGTACTGGTACCACACCGCCCACAGAGAGGAGATAAGCATAGTCCTCTCTCATATCTAACTTCATTAGTGAGGAGTCTATTCCATACCGCTAGCCACAAGAACACCTTATGCTTTTGAGCTGTCCGAATTTTCTAAATCCACCGCCAACCATTCGATCCATTCAAAGATGGAACACTCGTGATAAAGTCATACCCTCCTCTAGAATTATAGACTCCGGTGGTGCTACCATATCAAATAATTTGGTCTTTACCTTGATGGGTAATAGGATGAGGCATCACCAAGATACGATCACAGTATTCCCAGGAACAATGCTCGCAATAGAAATCCCACCTTGTGAATGAAGAAAGGATATCACCAACATGAAGATCAGTGAGATGAGCAAGGACTTGCTCAACTACTGAAGCGAGATTTCTTTCAAAGAGGTATTTATCACGCCAAAAATTGATGTCTGTCCCATCTCCTAATCTCGAGCCGAAACCATCTTTGAGGATAACCATATCATAACAGTATTTAATATTAACGAATATCGATATTTTAATGTACTCTTTTGAGTCGATCGAGATCGAAAGAGAAGCTATGCTGTTTTGCATGTCATTGAGGTGAATTACCAACCTCCACCTGTAATCACACGGTTCATACATGTTGTTAAGGATGGTAGTTGGCTCGAAGCTTGACCTAAAGTTAGAAGATCGAGCCTAATCAAATCAGGATTTATGCTAAACATAAGTTGAGGGATCAGTTTGAGATCTTCCCGAAAGTTTCATTTTCCTAACAATAAATCAACGTCGTTTTAAGTCTTAAATAATAATCTAAATAACACAAATTTAATTATACTTCAAATCGACCCAACATATCAATTATGAACATTCATGTTGTTTTTTAGTAGATCAAGAGAAGGTAGGTCGTAGTAGTTAACATACTTGAACTCGAGAACATGTATATTTAGGTATAACAACTACGTAGTTTAGGTACTACATCGTTGTTATGACTATGATTGACCCTTATTTCAAAAAATGGACCAATTCCATATTGTTTAGGTCTGTGATTTGATGAATTGACCAACATTAAACTTAAGGTATGCTTGTTTGGTGAGTACAAGGAGAGAAGAATGGGTACGGAATGAAAAATAAAACTTGGTAAGAAATTATGATTGGATAGTTTATACTTTCATTACTAATTTTTGAACATTGCTCTATTCCTCTCGATTATGAGAGAAATGAGAGTCATTCCTCGTATATTTTGGCGCGCATTTACTATTAACCACAGTTTAACGCTTTTCTTCATTTCCCTTTCTCTTTCATTGCTCTCCAATATCCTCTGTTTTTCAATATAGTAGCTTTGTTATCATTATTTATTCCTACCCTATGACTCAATGCTTGATTTTTTCTGGTTTAGTAAGGTTTGATATTCTTGAACTAATATTATTAATAATTAATTAATTGCAATCTAATTAATTAAAATATAATTCATTAATTAATTAAAATATAATTAATTAATTAATTAAAATATTATAATTAATTAAAATATAATTCATTCATTAATTAAAATATTGTAATTAATTAATTACACTATTAATTAATTAATACATTGTAAATATTGAAAATAAAAATTAATTATATTTTAATTAATTAATTAATTATATTTTACAATATAATTAATTAATTAATGTAATTATAATTAATTAATTAATTATAATTACATTAATTATAATGTAAAATATAATTAATTAATTAATTAAAATATAATTAATTTTTATTTTTTAATATTTTTTATAAACCAACCACTATCAATAGTAACGATAATCATTAATTTTTTTAACAAATTATTATAATTATAATGATAATATTCATTCTTATTTTTTACTCTATTTATTCTCATTTTTATTATTATTTTTTTATACTCTTATTATCATTTTTCTATACGAAGTAACGAAAAAAAACCCAAGTTTTCTGCTCCTCGGTGAAAAAAAAATTACACCCCAGTTCCAAACAAAATAATTGAAGTTGAATTATAATACAATAAAGTTAATATGATTGACAAGACAAGAGTCTAGCTGGAGTCTAGTACCATGTAGACAGCTAACGTGTCCTATTTGGGTTAAGTTCGTATGATGTTTTGTACCCAAAAGAGTTAATGCGAAACTACTTTTAACTGCCTCAGTCAGAGTGTTTATTACTAGGAATAATATCCAACTGAAGATATTTGATGCCTTTTACAGACAGACGGTAGGTTCTTAGGGTAGGAGTTCAATCATAACTGTAAACGTACCTCAAATCATAACACGTGTCGACTTTTCCAGATATGTGCATGTTTTGGAGGGACCCGTTACCACTCAGACAAACGTGTCGCGTCAGTTTTCTATTGGCCAAAATCTAGCACATTTTCAACTTTACAGGGTTTTTTTTAATCATAAAAACTCTCAGATATGCAACTAATATATATTTTTAAATAAAATACTTAACAAATTAAAAATTAAAAAATACAATCAATATGATTAATAATAAAGAGATAATCAATCACTAACGTTTTGAAACAAAATTTTAATTTAATGCCCAAATTTCTAAAATTTTCAATTAATTGATTAATATTTTAAAATTTTAATACTTTAATTTAAAATGTAGTTAACAAGATCTTTGTAGTTCGTAACATACAGGCGTTCACATGAAAAAATTCTCTTATTTCATTATAACCGTAACCACTATTTAACAAAGGTTTTGTTAATCAAATCAGCAAATTATTAACTAACTTAATGTTTTGAGCTAAGCTGTTAAGGTTTTAAATGTCCGCTCACTCAATTAAAAAATTATACGATTGGAAATTAAGTTCAAAAAATCCTATAGAATTGATTATCTCAATAATAAATTATGATGTAATGAGAGGTGTTATGTAATCATTTGGGTATTAAATTTTAGAAATTTAATACCCAAATTTCTAAAGTTTTTAATTAATTAATTAAAATTTAATACCCAAATTTCTAAAGTTTTTAATTAATTAATTAATATTTTAAAATTTTAATACTTCAATTTAAAATGTTAATTAACGAGATCTTTGTTGTTCGTAATATAAAGGTGTTCACTGAAAAAGTCTCTCTATTTCAATGTATCCATGACCAATATTTTTTAATTAATATCTATATTTTATGAATAGCAAAGATTCTGATAATTAAATCAGCAAATTATTAACTAAATTAATGTTTTGAGCTAAGTTGTTAAGGTTTTAAATGTATGCTTACTCAATTAAAAAAATAGAATTTTGGAAATTAAGTTGAAAGAATCCTATAGAATTGATTATCTCAATAATAAGTTATGCTGTAAATAATAAATTATGATGTAATGAGAGGTGTTATATGTATGGTATCATATGAATCTATATATCCACATCGTATTAATATTGAAATAAAATGTATTGCACTGCATATTTTTGAAAAATATGAGTAATCCTCTTTTCAATTTTGACTCTTCCACTCTAGTAGTTGTTTCTCTTTCCATTGCTACTTCAACTTCATCTACTCAAAATTTTGATATTCTTTTTTATTTTTTATTAAATGAGTGAAATTTTCTTCTAAAAATTCTAACTATTTCAATATCGATAAAAAAAAAGTAATAGTTAAAATATCAAAAACATAATTTGATATTGAGTAATAAATAGAAATTAAAAATGATGAAATTTAATTTAAAATACTTTATGTTTAAATAAATATATTTAAAAATAAAAGTATTTTTATTAATTGTTATATTTAAAAATAAAATAAAATAATTTTTACTTTTAATAAATTAATTCATTGGATAAAACACAAAAAGATTTAATAAAAACTATTTTTATATTTAAAATTTTAAAAATTTTCATAATAATATTTAATATTAACGAATATCATTATTATATCGTATTATTACTAAAATGGGTTTGAATTCCAACAACTTTGGCTGGGTATTATTTGCACCACTTCAACTTTATCTTCTGTGTCTTAATAATGTTTTCATTTGACACTATCGCTTTTTGATACCCTAACTTCTATACCTACCTCCAAATCTAGCTCGCATCAATAGCTATTGTTCCTGCTCGCAGCAGTAGCCATATATTTAAAAGTATATAGTAGATTCCATTTAGGACAAGACATTTTGCCCAATCAATATGACAGCTTCCTTAACTAGTTTTAAGTGAATCAAAAACTGCTGTCTCGTCTTACTCTCGTCGATTTATAATAAGTGTCGTTTAAAAAAAATGCACGTTTATTAAGAAAGTTAATGAAATTATAGATATATCCTTATTAATAATTATCATATGAGAGAAATTGCATATTAAATTATCTTAAAATTGTGATCTGTGTAATTAAGATGAGAGAGAAATTAAAAGTTAATTTTGGAAGTAAAATTATAAACATGCATATAAAGTTAAGAATGACACTTATTTTAAATAATTAAAATGTATCTAAAACGACAATTATTATGGACGGGAGGAAATACTAGTTTGAAAAAACAGGAGGTTCGAACACCTCACGTTGGAAAAAGAAACGAGTAACATACGTTAAACTTACTGACTGTACTTGTATTTCTTTTGAGGTTAACTTCACACTTTTTGAGGTATGACTTTGTTATTGAAATTTGCTTTATTATGAATGCAGTATAGATTCCATTAAGAAGAAATAAAGGTAAACAAATCATATATTTAAGCTCTAATCATTTTATATATACGCTACTCTTCCTGACATTTTCGTCCATGCTAGCTGTTAATTAGGGTTTATCATTTACGAAGTATCAGTATTCTTTCCCTGGCAGGAAAGCCCGTGATTCTTAAAGTATGAGTTCATTTCTTAACAATGTGAAACCAAATGGCACACACTGAACTGCAAAATGAAATAATAAAATTACAGAAGAAGGGGAAGGAAAAAGATGCTTAAGACAAAAAAAGGTATAGATTAGTCAGTAGTTTACATATTTGTTTTTCAGAGGGGAATATGATCAGAAGGCTTGAGATGCCATAAGTGGCAATCCGTTCTTTCCATTTTACCATCGCTGGCATTGCGCAATAGGAAGTGATCCTTGCATGAATATCTTTACTTGAAGTGACTCCAAACCACTGCTTATCTTTGTTGGTGGGGTTATGGTGGAGCTACTTTATACCCCAAACTCTTCATCAATTGTTTCCAATTCTAGTAAGTTAACAGGTGAATTGTGAAATTTGGGAAGGTTCTTCCAACACCCTTTCTCTGGAATTCCCTCTGGTTTGGCTTTACATTTAATGCAAGTTGCAAAAGCTCCCCTAGCTCGAGAATGTCTTAGCAGGATCTGCAGATATTCTCTGCCTGTTTTTCCTTTTATGTTATATAAACAATCTAAGTGGAGACCCTCATCAACATGCACTACTCTAATCTGCAACCTACTGTGCTTTTGTAGTAACATATAATTAATTCGTTGATGTGAATGCTTTTCTGAACTGCCCTGAGGCCTGAACTGAAGCTCTCAGTCTCTCCACATTCGCTTTCTCTGACTTTTCCGTCACTTTTTGGTGGCCATGTATACCAAGATTAGTACTGGTCCTTTCCCTAGGAAACAATGTGCTCCTGTCAAATCATTTAGCAGATCAGTATTTTATGCATCTCCTTTAGTTCCGCCTTTTTCTCGCTTTAAACCATTGTTCCATAAACATGGATATGTTCTACGTGTTTGAGCGCAGAAATGGCCACCAACATGATTGCATGTGATTTCATAAAGAAAACTTTATCAGAATTCAGATTTCCTCCATCAACATATAAACAGAAACATGCGACAAAAAAAAGGAAAAGAAAGAGGCTGGCTTTGGTTTTCTGGAGGTACTTGTGACAGAAAGACCTGCTCTTACAATGCAGTAGTAACAGTTTGAAGTTCCGTCATAATCTGCGTACGAAGAAAAGAAAAATGGAGGAATGGAACTCTTTGCACCAATAGAAAATTGTTAGCCGTACTTATAACCAACCCTCCGCCAAGATTTGTTACGCACAGTTTCCGAGAACAATCAGAGGATAATCTTGTACAAACAAATAGAGTCTGGTTAAAATTAATTTTTCATGTTGTATTCTTATTTTTCTATCAAACCTATTCGATCTGAAAAATAATAATACAAAGAATTATGGATTATATTTATAAAATTTATTTTCGTTATCTGCCATTTGTCTTTAATAGATTTAGTCTTAGACTTCCACACAATATTTGGTAATTTAGATATTGGTGATGACGAAGTAAGAAGGTGTTTTTTCAGTACAAGGAATGCCTCTAGTCTTTAGAAATGAGGACTCTCCGTCCTCATACCAAAAGCTATGAGAACATTTTCCATAGTAGCTTTGTACTTTAATGGAAGAACAGAAAACTACTTTCTTAACTTTTTTGGTTAACCCCACCACCTCTAAACTACTCTGAACTGAACTTGGAAGCTACTTCTTAACACTATAAATATAGGACTTCCTATCTTCATCACTTCTCAAAGAGAGATCTTCCATAGAAGATAATATTATGAGCTTTATAAGATAGCGCCTTACTTGGTAACCCACCACCAGTGCGCCTTACTTGGTAACCCACCACCAGTCTCTCTCTTTCACTCTTTACCTTCATCTTGGTAATGGCAAACATGACAGATCCTCTTGTTGTTGGGAGGGTGATTGGGGATGTCATCGACTACTTCACTCCAAGCGTTAATATGACAGTGGCATACAACAACAAGCAGGTGTATAATGGTCATGAGCTGTTCCCATCAGCTGTTACTTACAAACCAAAGGTTGAGGTTCATGGGGGTGACATGAGATCATTTTTTACCCTGGTAGTTTCATTTCCCTTTATTTTTTAGCGATTAGGGTAGTTAAAAAAAACAAAGAGAAGTGTTGTGTCTTGAAATTGATCTGGGCAATCTGACTGCAGGTAATGACAGATCCTGATGCTCCTGGTCCTAGTGATCCATACCTAAGAGAGCGCCTCCACTGGTATACTTAACAAGCTCTTTTTATCTACGAAACCAAATATGGATGCTTATCTGAGTGTATATATCCCACAATTTAAAGTTAAATTGCCCACCGACACAAACCAACTTGGTTACTTGTGAAATATCCATAACTGGAATTATACTTTTGAAGATCAAAGGCTCAACAGTGAATCATATTTAGGATCCAAATCTGGTATTGTACATGCATGGTATTGTACTAGGGTAAAACTGATCAGGACAAGAAAGAGAGAACAGATATTAAAATGGAAAAACATACATTTTAATGATTTCTTAATTCTGGCATCTTGGAAGTACAAAATGTGGAACAAAAGATCATACAATGAGGGGTATATTACATACGGTTATATTATTCGTAATTCATCTCTTGAGCTTGATTTGATCATATACCCTTTCAGGATAGTGACAGACATTCCAGGCACCACGGATACCACATTTGGTAAGTTTCAACTTCCATTGGAGGAACGAGTCAAGAGAGATAGAGAGACTAGATAAAGACCAAAAGTATTGTACTAACTAATGATTTGTGGGATTATAAATAAGCAGGAAGGGAAGTGGTGAGCTATGAGATGCCAAGGCCCAACATAGGGATACACAGGTTCGTCTTCATTCTGTTCAAACAGAAACGAAGACAAACGCTGACTACTCCACCTTCAAGGGACAATTTCAACACTAGAAACTTCGCACAAGAAAATGATCTTGGACTGCCTGTCGCTGCCGTGTTCTTCAACGCTCAAAGAGAAACAGCTGCGAGGAGACGCTGAGAGAAAAAAATGAGTACCATAGTCTCTACGCCTGACACTTATGAATTTTCTTATAGATATGGTATTGTGTATGGAAGTTAAGGCAAGTATGAAATTGAAAGACGAAGAAGAAGAAGAAGTTGTAGTTAAGTAGAAGACTTGATGGAGTTTTTGGATATGGTAGAATAAATCAGTTCTAACGTGTTTTAATTACTTGACAAAGAATATTTGTTTTTGTGACCAGACCAAATTACACAACGTGGAAAAGGACTTGGTACTGTCTTAGAAGGAGCTATGTACTTACTGTCTCCTGACGTGTATCCATCAACTTTGTCTTGTTAATCTCTTGCAATGAAACCAGAAACCATATGTATGTTAAGAAGAACAAAGGGTTATGATGTCGATTGTTACAAAGAGCATGGTCTTGCTTGTCCAAATTTAGTACTTTTCACATCTTCGATATGTTAGGAATGAATATGTGTGACGCTATTATCTCCAATGAGGTCATGATCTTCATCAATCTAAGAGATGATTTGTTTGAATAAGTAGTTAAATATACTCTCAATAATTACATAATTATAAAAGAGGTTATTTACTCAAATTATGTATAAAATCATATTAAAATCACATCTAAGTAAATTTATTACTAAATTATTGATATTTTAAATGACAACATCGTCAACAACAACAATCTCATGCTCAAGATTCTAAAATTTGCGAAAGTTAATAGAAGAATATCAATTATACGCAACTTTCATTTTGCATAAATACTTTCATGTAGAAAAATATAAAAGAAATAAGTCTATTTTATTAGGGTCAAGTATATTAATAAATAATTTATAATATTAAAAATAGATTATCTATATTAAATATGATATCTATAAAGTAACTCATCATTTATGGTATTCTATTATCGCATTACTTATATTATTATGTTTTCTTATTATGAAAATGTGTCCTGTTCTTTTTTCTCTTCTTTTTTGCCCAATGTCAGCTTTAGCCACGGTAGGGTTACTGCCTAACTGGGGTAACCTTCACGTTGTCCTAGGAGAGATATCTATACAAGAATGGTCTGTTTGTCCTTTTCCTGACTCTGTAATGAGTGGTCTCAAAATTATAATGCATGTAACTTATAGTTGTCATATGCATTACAGTAAATTTTAAAATGCTAAATTTTAAGATTTTATACAGCTGCAATTAAAAAATTAATTTTATTAATATAATATGTTCATTCAATATCATATAAATATTCATTCGTTAACTATATTAATTAAAATAATATGTTAATTTAAATATATAAGTTTTGAAAAATTAAACACAAATTTTGCATATGCTACTATTTTAGTTAGAAACTTAAAAATTGTGAATCATTAATATTTGCAGCAATGGTCCTATACAACAACAGCAACAATATTCAGTACGAATCTTGCTAATAATACGTAGGGTATGAGAATTACTAGTTTATGCCCTTACAGCCAATCAATTAAATGCAAATTAATGTATGACATTATTTTAATTAATAAAAAGGCTTTAATTATCTTCATGTATTAATTTAATTAATATTTTATGTTTTAATATTAAAGGTAAAATCCTTGAATAATTACTGTGTAATTAAAATTATGATGAAATCATAATTATGATATTCAATTTACACTTATGTTTTGTTCCTAAATGTTCTTAGTTGTAGTTTCATCAAGACGAGATATTGTTGAAATGGTAAAAGTAGAACACTTTATGTTTTTTTCTTACGAAGAAAGTAATTGATCTCATAAATTAAAGTATGTGGATACTTAAACTAAGTCACTGAACTTATCTCATAATTAAAGTGGGTGATTATTAGAGAATAAATCACTGAACTGACCCGATTACGAGAAATCTAAATGGAATATTACTTATGTGTCTGTGGATTATCTCATAATGATGGTTGTATAATTGATCCTTAGACTTGAGATTATGAAGGTATCTCGTATGAGAATTACTGTATTGTGATACTACTTATGAATCAACCTAGGATAATTCAGTCGATAGTAATTGGATACAGTATGAACTATACGGAGATAGTTGAGTAAGTCAATATAGGATTTGTCACTCTAAAGTAATTGGAGAGAATATTCTACTGTTATTGATTAGTAATGATTTATAAAATTCTCTAGCCAAAGTGAATTGATATTTGAAAAGGCGTTTTTAATTTTCAATTATAATTCAATCACTAATTAGCAAGAACAAACATACTGGACCAAAAAAGTAGACACTATATCCATACTTCGTCTAATTAGAATATTGAATGACAAAAGAATTAAATTATACATTATAACCATGCCTTGATAGGTTAAGTCAATCACTTTGACATTCCTAATATTTGGGTAATCATAACATGTTGCTAGACGTCAATCATGATTCATGATTATGAATTGTTTAATTAGAGAATTAAAGATAAATTAAAAGAAGTTTTAATTTATCTAATTGTAATTGTGAATTAGAATTGTAATTTATAATCATTGTCAATTTATTAGGAACTTAATAGGTCACACATTAAAGAGTAATTTGTGAAAGAAAAATCAATTTAATTAAGTTGAACTTAATTATAAAGTTTGAGAAACTTTGGGAATCAAATATAAGATATTTGATTTTATTAAAATTAAATTAATTATAATCAAAATTTGATTTTAATTGTAATTAAAGAAATTTAATTTTAATTGAAACCCTAATGATTTTTTATTTAAATAAAGGAAGAACATTTAGAAGTTAACACTTTGTCTTCTTCCTCTCAAAACAGTATTCAGAATTACTCTATGGATACCATTAGAGGTTGGACAATTGAATTGCTCGTGATTGACAAATCGGAAACAAGTTCAAAGGTTTTTCAACTGAAACGCAAAATGTATGATTTCTTATTCGAATTTATGTTTTATTCAAGTTAATTTAATTATTGGGATCCGCATGGAATCCGTAAAATTGTTTGTTTTTCCGCTACGCCCGTGGTTCAATCATGGTTGGATTCTAACAGTGATATCAGAGCCTCCGTTTCATTGCTTAACTTGGATTAGGTGTTTGATTGTTGTTGATTTTGATAAAAAAAATTAATGTGTTATGCTTCTGGTTTTGTCTTTCTCTGAAGCTATTCTTTTTTCTGTATCTGGAAATTGTTTCCTTGCTTTTACGTTATGTGCTTGCATTTACTGCGTATGTAATTCATGTGATAAATTACATCAGATGCCCACATATTCATTCGGAAACTTATTTTGCGATTCAGTAAATTGTTTCTTTTTATTTATCTATGTTGAAGATATAATCACAACTTAGCTCTTGAAAGCCTTCATTTTTCAATTCTGAAAATTAGGTTTTATATGCAGATGTATTGTACTGTTGTGTATGTTTAACTTGGAAATTAGTGGCTTTCTCTTTGAGCTTTGTGTTTTCTGAACAAGGTTGCATTTTAATTTCTGGAATGTTATGCATATTTGGTGAATAGATGGGCGATAATCGCCCATCTGTGGTGACTATCGACCCAATGGGTCGCTCATCAGGCGTCACTCGACGCCACGGCCGGTGCCATGGAGGGTGTCGTTGACGGTGAGAGAGCCGACGATTGTAGTCCAAGCAAGGCGCTTTAGTGAGTGACGTGGAGCATTACCTGAAGGGTCGGAAGCGTTGGAGCGACATTGTGAGTTGCAAACGTTACTCGACGATTGGGTAAACATAGACACACTAGGGAGTGTGGGTGTTGGTTCTATGAAGCGTTGTAAGCAGAAAATGGGGGACAATTTTTGGAGAAGATGACACGCCCATCGTTTGTGAGTGTTGTTGCCTACAAACATGATTAGCGCATGTAGTCTTTTGATTGCGGGCGCGTGCAATGCGCCAAACAACCTTCTCACCTTGTTTTACTTGTTTTTAAATTAAAAAACATAACTTAATTTAATTTAATTTAATCTTCGTTAAATTAATTGACACTCCTAATAAAATTAAAAGATGAGTTTCCACTTGTTTTAAAATTTGTTTTTCAAAGGAAATTTTATTAGGAAAAGTTTTGAATTTAGTTTAATTTTTCAAGAGTTGAATTATCAGATTAAATTAGTTATCAAATCAATAATTAGAATCAAACAAAGGGTTTTTTAATAATTTCTTTCATAATTAGATTATGTTTGAAATTATAAATATAATAAGATTATATTATTTTAATGAGACCAAAATTTTAAATTTTAAATCTTCAATTAAATATTAAGTACACATTAGAAATATGACGGCTGCCCTCCATTATTTAAGAATAAAACTATAATTCAGTTTATTGCTTGACTTGTTGAGTAAACTCAAGGCTATCTTAACCCAAATATGTTTTATCTTAAATTAATAGGTCATACTTAACTAAATTTGGATGAGTAAATTTAGAGACAGGGTTAAAAATAATATATGTGATATATTTTGGCAAAATGTTGTCACCTAACGGTTCTAAGAGTCACATAAAATGTGATTGAAAACTAGTTTTCTATCTAATTTAAATTTAGTTGATTTGTTGAGCAAACTTAAGATCAATTAATTTTAAATAGGATCCTAGCCTATTAGGAAATTATTTGATAATTTCTCGATTTAACAATAAGGGCTATTAATTTGATTAAAATAGTGGGACTAATCAAATAATTTTAAAGTTCTTATTTTATTTGATTTTAGATATAAACTAATACTTGCTCCTTTTATGTTTTTCGATTATTGAATCTGAAGATGAGTACCAACCTGACATTGAGGAGCATCATATATGCTAACAAGCTGACTGAACCCAACTTTTCGGACTAGTTACAAAACTTAAAAATAGTTATTAGGCAAGAAAAGAAGTTATACGGTCTTCATACTCTTGCTCCATCAGAACCTTGTTCAGATGAAGATTGGGAGAAATATCAATGTTATGTTGATGACGTTTAACAAGCTACATGTGTGATGTTAGCTAGCATGTCTCATGAACTTCAGAGACAGCATGAGAACATGGATGTACCTACTATAATTCTACATCTCAAGAAGTTGTTTAGTCCACAAAGTAGGGTGGAGAGATATCAAATCTCTAAGGCACTGTTTCAATGCAAGATGACAAAAGGATCTTCAGTCAACCTGCATGTGTTGAAGATGATTGGGTATATTGAAAAATTGGCCCAATTAGGTTTTGTCAAGGACCACGAATTAAGCGTTGATCTAGTGCTGCAGTCCCTAAGTTCAAGTTTTTCACAATTTGTCATGAACTTTAACATGAACCATAAGGACATGACATTACCGAATTGTTGAACATGCCTTAGACTGCGGAAGGGTGCCTTAAGAAGGAACCTAGTTCTGTACTTATTGTGGGTTCTTTAAAAAGCAAGAAAAAGGGTTTTAAGAAGAATAAGAACAAGAAATAGAAGGCTTCTACTAATGTAGTAAAGGCTAAAGGGGGTGTCAAGAAGAAGAGCAATGACAAGGGTACATGTTTTCATTATAGAGTCAACAAACATTGGAAGAGAAACTACCTATCTTATCTTATTAGCTTGAAAGGTAATCAACTTAAGGAAATTGTCTCTTCAGGTACGTTTATGATTGAGATTAATCTTTCTACTTCTGTTCCACATACTTAGGTATTAGATATTGGATGTGGTTCTCATATTTGTAATAACATGCAGATGTTAACATGGAGTATATCATTGAAGAAAGGCCAAGTGAACAACTAATGTATACTCCATGTTAACATCATTTATATTTCTTTTTTATATTTAATGGATTTGTCTTTATTTAAGAATAACAATTGTTCTTTTTATAAAGATGATATTTATTATGAATATGGATGACTTACAAATGGTTTGTACGAGTTAGATCGTGAAAGGCAAATTCTTAATATAAATAGAAAGAAAAGAAAATTAAGAAAGAAAAGAAAATTAAGTAACCAAAATCCATCTTATTTATGACATTGTAGGTTACGTCATATCAATGAAACTAGAATCACAAAATTACATAAAGAAGGATATTTGGATCCTTTTGATTATGAATCATATGAAACTTGTGAATCTTGTTTATTAGGAAAGATTACCAAACCACCCTTTAAGGGAAAGGGACAACGTGCTAGTGAGTTACTAGAATTAATACATTTAGATGTATGTGGGCCTATGTCCATAAATGCTCGAGGTGGATTCTCATATTTCATTACATTCACAGATGACCATTCTAGATATGGATATGTGTACTTTATGAAACAAAAGTATGAATCATTTGAAAAGTTCAAAGAATTTAGACTTAAGATTGAGAAACAAACTGGCAAAAGTATTAAGATACTTAGATCAGATCGAGGTGGTGAACACTTAGACCACAAGTTTCTTGGTTACTTCAAAGAGAATGGGATTCTCATACAATGGACTCCTCTTACAACTCAACAACAAAATGGAGTTTCTGAGAGGAAAAATCGTACACTATTAGATATGGTACGTTTCATGATGAGTCATGCAGTCCTTCCTATCTTCTTTTGGGGATACGCAAATGAAACCGCAATATATCTTCTAAATAGAGTTCCATCTAAATTGGTTGACAAGACACCATATGAGATATGGACTGGTAGAAGACTTGGATTGTCACATTTAAAGATTTGTGGATGTGTATATGACACAACCTAAATGTTTTGAATCCAAGAGATTTCCTAATCAAGTATGTAAGTTGCAAAGGTCCATTTAAGGACTTAAGCAAGCGTCACATAGTTGGAACATCCATTTTGATGAGACAATCAAAGAGTTTGATTTTATAAAAAATGTGGATGAACCATGTTTCTATAAGAAGATTAGTGGGAGTGCAATTGTTTTCTTAGTACTATATGTGGATGACATATTGCTAATTAGAAACGACATACCTATGTTTACATCTGTAAAGATTTGATTATCTAATAACTTCTCTATGAAGAAGCAACCTATATTCTGGGAATCAAGATATATAGAGATAGATCAAAAAGGTTGCTTGGATTGTCCCAATCCACGTACATAGATAAAGTGCTAAAGAGGTTTAGCATGGAGAATTCCAAAAGAGGATTCTTACCTATGTCATATGGGATTTCTCTCTCACAGAGTTTGTGTCCAAAGACACAAGCAGAGAGAGATAAAATGGCTTGTATTTCATATGCTTCGGTAATTAGATCAATCATGTATGCGATGTTATGTACTAGACCAGATGTTTCTTGTACTTTGAGCATAACAAGCAGGTTTCAGTCTAATCTTGGTGAGGGCCACTGGACGGCTGTGAAAAAGATCTTAAAGTACTTGAGAAGAACTAAAGATGTTTTCTTGGTCTATGGAGGAGATGAACCGAGAGTTCAAAGATATTCAGAGGCTAGTTTCTAGTCAGATCCCGATAATAATAGATCACAGTCAGGGTACATCATCACCATAAATGGTGGTGCAGTAAGTTGGAAGAGTTCTAAAGAACCAACTATTGTAGATTCAACAATCGAAGTAGAGTATGTTTCAAAGTCAGAAGCAGCAAAGGAAGCAGTTTGGATCATGAAGTTCATTACTAAACTTAAAGTGGTTCCTAGCATGGTTTAGCCTATAGTATTGTATTGTGACAACAAAGGTATTATTGCTCAAACAAAGGAACCCAGGTCTCATCAACAGTCCAAACATGTACTCAGGAAGTTTCACTTGATCAAGGAGAGAGTGGAGCGTAAAGACATGGCATTGGAGCGAGTTTCCCTCTGAAGAGAATCTAGCAAATCCTTTTACTAAGTCATTGTCTCAAAAGAGACATGATCGACATATAGATGGATATGATAGCTTTAGTGCAAGTAGGAGATTATTAGTTTATGCCCTTGTAGCCTATTAATTGGATGCAAATTAATGTATGACATTATTTTAATTAATGAAAAAGGCTTTATTTATCTTTATGTATTAATTTAACTAATATTATGTTTTAATACTAAAGGTAATATCCTTGGAATAATTACTGTGTAACTGAAATTATGATGAGATTATAATTATGAGATTTAATTTACACTTATGTATTGTTCCTAAATGTTCCTAGTTGTAGTTTCATCAAGACGAGATATTGTTGAAATGATAAAACTAGCACACATTATGTTTCTTTCTTATTAAGAAAGTAATTGATCTCATAAATTAAAGTATGGAGATACTTAAATTAATGTGTGGGTGATTCTTAGAGAATAAGTCACTGAACTGACTCGATTATGAGAATTTCGAATAGAATATTATATATCTGTGGATTATCTCATAATGATGGTTGTATAATTAATTCTCAAACTTGAGATTATCAAGGTATCTCGTATGGGAATTAATGTATTTTGATACTACTCATGAATTGTCCTAGGATAATTCAGTCGGTAGTAATTGGATACAATATGAACCATAGGGAGATAGTTTAGTAAGTCAATATAAGATTCGTCACTTTGAAGTAATTAGAAAGAATATTCTACTATTTTTTATTAATATTGATTTATAAAATTCTTTGACCAGAGTGAATTGATATTTGAAACGACATTTTCAATTTTCAATTATAAATTAATCACCAATTAGCAGGAACGAACATAATTAGACCAAAAGAGTTGACACTATATCCATACTCCGTCCAATTACAATATTGAATGATTAAATGATTAAATTATACATCATAATCATGCATGGATAGGTTGAGTCAATTACTTTTACATTCCTGATGTTTGGGTAATTATGACACATTGCTAGACGTCAATCATGATTTATGATTATGAATTGTTTAATTGGAGAATTAAAGATAAACTAAAAGAAATTTTAATTTATCTAATTCTAATTGTAAATCAAAATTGTAATTTATAATCATTGCCAATTTATTATGAACCTAATGGGTCATGCATCAAAAAGCAATTTGTGAAAGAAAAATCAATTTAATTAATTTGGACTTAATTATAAAGTTTGAGAAACTTTGAGGATCAAATATGAGATATTTGTTTTTATTAAAATCAAATTATTTTGATTTTGATTTTGATTTCAATTATAATTAAAGAAATTTAATTTTAATTAAAAACCTTAATGATTTTTTATTTAAATAAACATTTAGAAGTTAGCACTTTGTCTTCTTCCTCTCAAAACAGTATTGAGAATTGCTCTGTAGATACCATTAGAAGTTGGATAATTGAACAGCTCGTGATTGACAAATTAGAAACAATTTCAAAGGTTTTTCAACTGGAACACAAAAGGTATGATTTCTTATTCAAATTCATGTTTTATTCAAGTTAATTCAATTATCGAGATCTTCTCGAAATAAGTAAAATTATTTGTTTTTCCACTATGCTCGTGATTTGAACACGAATAGATTCCAACAGGAAGTCTAGTAGTACACAGCCTTACTCCAAACATGATGAAGATCATATACAACAGATAAATAGTCTCATTTATTGATGGAAAGGGCTAATTTGGCAGTTTTGGTTCAATTTGGTGCCGATATTTTAATTTCTATGGGTTAATATGATTTTTCATTTAAATAACGGGAAATTCATTCACTAATATTTGTATGTATTATAAATAAATTCATATTCACGTAAGTAATTGATTGAGAATATTTTAACTTTTAATAAGCTCTTGAATTTGTTTTCTAGATCGATTATAGGTTGCAACAACTATGTCTCCAAATATATCAATGAAGAGTCAAATTTAATTTCAGTGAGGTCATTGGGAAACATGTGTGGCTTATTTTGTTTCATCTAGCTAACATGATGAAACAAAAGTTTCACAACATCATATAACTTCATCTAGAATAAAAGTTATGGAAGTTTGTTGTGAATCTTAGATGCAATGTGAGTATAAACCAATGCTCCAAATTGAGCTTGCATTGTTTTGTAATAATATAGTATTCTATGTTAGTGCAAGTTTTAACTGTTTGTCATTATATAATGAAATTACTATAAATAAATGATTAATTCTTCAGTTAAATATTCTAACTAGTTATAAGCCAATATATGGCTAATATATTAAAAATTGAACCAAAAGTTAAACTTGTGAGAAAAGAGGTTTAAAATTTAAAAAGTTCAACCGGTATTATACCGTCATAAAACCTGTTAAAGATTGAATAAAATTGAATAATTTGAAATATGATTTAAAGAGATTGTCTATATCCATTGAAACATTTGAAGTTTAACTAAAAAAAAGAATTATAATGAAAATTAATTAATTTATTTTAGTTTATAAAAATTGATTAGTGGAGAAAGCTGACAGTTAATTAATAAGTTGTTCAGTTTTTAACAATAAAAGTTATTAAAGTTCATCAAACCAAAAAATTAATCGGTTCAAAATTTTTATGTTTGAATCGATTCAATTTTTGAATCATTACATATGAAAAACAAGAGCCTTAACAAAACACAAGCAAATAGCCCCATATAAATTTGATATCATATTTACACAAGGAAACCATTTTCTTACAACATGTTTATCAGATGATGGATATAGTAATCTATTTTATTGAGTATGTGAAACCCTTTACTGATAGGTGTTAGCCCCTTAACACATGAAGGCACTTCACAACTAGCTGGAGACGGACCTTGGGTGGAAGGTGAGCTAGATCACACGCATGGTGGTGGCATGCGAAGGCTCCAAGGTGACTTAGCACGTTAGATCAAGCATGGTGCAAGTTTTGGTAGAGTTTCAGACTGTTTACGAACTGACATGGTTAAGGCTAAGTTCTTGATAGATTGAAGACTTAGTGGTTACTCAAATGGACAGACCATGGTTAATGGACTTGACATAGGTAAGCATTGGATTGGATCAGTGTGCTATGATGGGATTTGGCTCGGATGACTCATCATCAACGGATAAAGATCGTGGGAGATCTTGGATGATGTGACTATCAACGGATAAAGATAGTGGACATCTTCGTGGATAGGGATAGATCATGTGTAATATTTTATCTTATTAGTTGGGATGTAGATAAACCTTATCAGATAGAGTCCTATTTAGATAAGGATGTTATCTTATAAGATAATGATGTAATCTGATAAGATAAGATGTGATCATGAGTAATGCAGTTCTATTAGGATTCTTACTTGTTCCCCAAAGCCTTGATGCCTATATATAACTCATTTGAGCCTTGCACCTTACACACAGAGCTGA
>JAOSBL010000211.1:3206632-3221308 GCA_027568915.1 Erythroxylum roraimae
TCCAATTAGTCCCAATCACTCACACCCCTAGCCAATTTACTCTTTTACCCTTCCCGTCGGGGGTGGGATGTTACACAAATAATGGGGTTACCTTTCTAGAATGTTAGAGGCATAAATAGCCTTAATAAATAGCTTGCCTTCAAGGATTTCTTAAACTTAAAGCAGCCTTTTTTTCCTGGTTTTATGGAGATCAAAACAAAGGAGCATCATTTCAAAAATCTCCTAAAATTTTTGCATATTGATTGATTAACTCTTAGCAATTACTCAACAAATAATAATAGGGGAGTAATTTTTTATTTTGATCCCTCTATTAAACATCTCACAAATTGGCATTGCTCTGACCAATTACTTCATTACGAGGTCACTCATAAAAAGCAATAACCTAGATCTCCAAATCACTTATATATGTAGGGAAGTTGGAATTTTAGAGAAACAAGTTATGGATTGAACTGTAACAGCTAGGAAGTAACATACACAGGAATTTTAGAGAAACAAGTTATGGATTGAACTGTAACAGCTAGGAAGTAACATACACATACCTTGTTTACTTGCTAGGGATTTCAATTGTACGTTATCCCCTAAGGAATCCCAAGGTAGTGCTCACTACAAATTCACCAGGTTTTACGAACTTTCCAACCTTATTGCCAAGTTTAGGGTGATAGATCTTAAATTTGTTTGCCACTTCCTCATTTGGAGCAACAGGCAAGGTGAAGGAAGACTTATTCAAAGAAAACTTGATATATGTTTGGTTAACAACTCTTAGCTTATTAAATTTCCAAACAATTTTATTAACTTTAATAATCCTTTGTTCACAAATTGTACATATATTCTTCTGGACCTGAATGTATTGTTAAGAAAAACTTGACCTTATTCAGATTCTTCAACCCATAACTAAATCATCCTGATTTTAACTTACTAGTCACTAAGGGCCTAGAAGCAACAAGCGGAGGCACCCATACTTAAAGATGCTCTATGGAGTAAATATAAGATCTATAAACATCCTATTCAATTCCTTGGAAAACTCAAAGCTATCTCAATTTTGAGGTTCAATCTAAGGAAAAGCTCTATGCATATTTCTGTCAATCCTGTTCTAATTAAGAGGTTGATTCGTTCCCCATAGAGATTGAAGATCAAGCTATTGCCTTTTAAATCCCTAAGGGTTTCTATATCCTCCAAAAGGTTTAGTGTAGATGACTGTGTCCTACTTGTGAACTCTGTACAAAGGAGAATCAACTCCTAATACAACAGATTCCTCTAATATGAAGGCAGGTTACAATTAGTCATTTCAATACTAAGCAACTTTATGTATACTGGTGTTCACCTATTGCTCTACCTAAGAGCATCATGAAAAGAGTTGACAAAGCTTTCAGGGAATTCATTTGAGGCAAAGTTGGAAGCAATATAAAGGACACAAATGTCAAATGGAGCAGGCTCTATACCCCTAAGGAATGTAGAGGAATTTGATTGATTTCTATTTAAAAATGTCTAAATTCTTAATGTCTAAATTCTTAATGGCTAAAAAACTATGGAGAATTTATGAGGAAAAGGAAAGTTTATAGGTAAGGTGGATCCATACTTACCATTTAAACTATGAGAGCATCTGGATCTTGAAAAGTAAGCAAACTTTCTCTTATGCCTTCTAACAAATTTTAAAAGGTAGGAACTTTATGCAGCCCCACATGAAATATAAGATTAGGAATGGAGAAGCAACATATTTCTAGTTTCACAACTGCATATATTTAGTCCCCTATGCTAATTTAGGTAATTCACTAACCTAAGAGCAATAGTGCTAGCAAATGTTAAAGTAAGGCGAGTGATCCAAAGATGGTAGATGGCATTGGTCATTCCACTCCTCTAGGGGATTCCATGATAAACTCCAGCACTTGAGCCAAACAATAACGTCAACTGTGCTTCCCTAAAATGTAGCTAGTGGTTACAAAAAAACGTAGGAAGCTTAACTACTTCATGTAGGCAACTTTTATAAGATTTAGCACTCTTGCAGTACCCCATCACACTCATTCACTCTATGACTTGCCACTTCTATGAGATTTAGCACTAGAGATAGAGTTAAGTTCCACATTGAAGACATAAATTATAGCCTTTGCAAGTTGGAACTAGAAAAACATAATCATTTATTTTTAACTATGGATTTTCCTGTGTTCTATAAAAATGTCTTCAAATTGTAATAGCATTGGAATGCCCCATTATAGGTTGATGAGCATACTAGCCTGGGTAGGGAACATCATATTCAAGAGCAAAGGTGATAGGTATGTAGGATAGCTTATGGGATGCTTATACACCAAATCTTGAAGGAAAGGAATAATGCTCTTTTTGGAAACAATGAGATAGAAATTACATCAAGTCAAAGCAAGCTCCTCCTAATGATGAGACTTGCAGTTCTAGATAGGAATATGATCTCTAAAGTTTTTGGTGGAATGAGATCCAAATTATTCTTGTAATTCACTTACCTAGTTAACATAGAGTTGGTAGCTTTTCACAAATTTGCCAGGACTTGTTAAACATAGGCTTGCTCTTGTATATTTGAATCTTTTGTCTATAAATTTATTTGCCTTTAAAGAAAATGATAGCCCTGCCTGCAAGAAAAGGTGCAAGTAAATTTGTACTTTGTTGAATGATAACATTCAAATTGATATTAGGTCAGTTTGAATTAACCGGATTTATAAATTTTCGAGCTTAATAACTAGACTCAAATTTGACTTTTGGATTGATTCTTAATGTATAATATTTTAAGAGTTTAAGCCAACGAAACTGATAAGTTAGATTCGATTTCTAACAATAAAACAGAAAAGAAGAAGCAAAGGAAAAAGAAATTCCAATTTATCTTACAAGAGAGTCATTCTTATAAATTCTTAATTGGAGGAACACAACCAATAGACAACTAGTGGACATGGACCCATATTCCTTTACTAGGGATACCTTCATGGACAACAAATAACAGGTAGTACCCAGGCGGAGCTAATACAGCAGTTGGCGGAGCATTAACAATGGCAAGGTACTTGTCAGCGGTCAGCTTTTGCACCTCATTGTCCAAAACCAAAACCAACAACCTTTGGTTCATTGAAAATGAATGTGTGGTAAAAGATGGTGCAACCATTGTCACGTAGATTTTCCCAATGCTCGTAACAGATGGCAAATCAAAGTGCACAGCAAATTTCTGCTTGTAATTGATATTAACTCCTATCTTTGTCAAGTTGATTGACGGCCGAGTCATATCTGAGATCAAATAAGGGGGATAGAATGCTTCAAGACTCAACTCAGTGGGGTACATTGCAGTGAAGTTATAATTTCTATTGGGGTTGCTGCCACCGACTAAAACGCGACCATCTGTTAGCAAATGTGCTGCGGAATGGTAGAGACGTGGAACTGGTGATGGACTCATTACTTCAAATCTGCTCTTTTCTTCACTTCTTGGCGCATTAGGCCGGTATAGAACAGGGTTTTGTACAGGTTCTCTAGCTACATTCCAACCGGCAGTTCCACTTGCAGCACCATTTACGATGAGCACATCACCTGTAGGAAGCATTATCATGTCACCCATAACTCTACTCATGGGCATTTCTTCCATTTCCCAGCTTGGACTTGTGGCCGTAATTACTAAACGGCCACACGATTTTGATGCAGGAATGAAAATTCCTGCATCTGCCTGTTCATTAGAATCTGGTAATGCTCCACCACAGATCAGAACTTCGGCATCTATGCTGATGTTGAGGTTACTGCTGAGTACTATAGGAAGAAGAACTGAGGAACCAGTGCTAGGATAGTTGCGAGAAACACCTCTGGGCATGACAGGATAGCTTCTAACGACGTTGTTGTTGACATAGTCGAACAAAATTGCACGATCATTGGCAAAAATGAAGAGATTCCCATCTGGAGAAAGGTGTAAGAAAGGATATAAATTATTTGGAACCCGTGGGGAGTATCTTGTTTCTTCGAGAAAAGGGAGTTTGTATAGTGTTAGATCGGAGGCAGAGAACTTAGGAATGAATTCATAATTGAATTGATATCTCCCGCCAACAACAATGATTCTTCCATCTGGTAGAACCTGGTTTGAGGCGTACCATCTCGGTGTAATTAGACCGTTTTGATCCTCTAGCCAGTCGCAATATGCACAGGGCTTGAAAGTCCTGACAACTCGCTCTCCAATCCCATACCCACCAGTCTGCACCAAAGTACCATCCTGTAGCAACGCCCCTGAAGAGCACCATGTGTCGGTGAGTATCGTGAGCGGTCGAATACTTGTGGTGATGGGATCGAACTCAACGGAATGAGCTGAGCAATCTGTGTTCTGAGAATCGCTATTGCATTTTCCCCGTGGAAGAGAAATGTTGGAGGGGCCGAAATTTGTCCTATCAAAAATAATCAGTTTATCGTTGGGTAACAGCTGCATGTGCATCGCAGAAATTCCGATGCTTCTCTTCAGTAACTTCCATCTTCCTTGATATAGTTGACTGCATAGTCCAGACGTGAAGAGTGAACAAGTTGGCAGGAGCATAAAAACAAATGTTACTAGATTCATGGCTACACGGGAAGTAAGCATGTTTTTTGGATGTAAATATACTCGAGGAGAATGCATGTAACACCATCCCTGACTTAGAATGTGATTGGAGTAAACATTTTCAATATTTAATTAAAGAGAATGGAATTGGAAGATCTTTTGTAACTACAAATGCCAAGTGTTAAAAAGCTTGACTTGTCAGCACAAATTTACTACTTGATTGAATTATAGTGATGTCACAAACTCTCACCGGAATGCGGCACCTATAACCCGTAAGGAATGACTTGACTTTGGGGAAATTACGGTGTTCTGAGATGTGGTGACTGTTGCAAGTTTATGTACTAAAAGCATTTAGTGGAGTTATGTTCCTTTCTCAGTGGTGGCCGGAAAGGGGCAGGGTATTCAAATGGTGGCGTGGATCTTAGCTGGCAGTATAATTGCATGGCTTGTTCAGCTACCCGACTCTGCAGGTATCGAGGCTGAGCAACCATTAAGCTTTTGCTTTTATCAAGGAATACATTTATGGTTTTGGCTGTTGGGTAAGTCTTAGCAATTAATGTCTTTTTAATGACATGGACCAGAGACCCATTCGTTTAAAGGGTCAATAAAAATTAAAAATATATACTCTAGACCATTTTTCATCCATAATTAAATAACTTCTCAACCAATGTTCTTTCTTTATTGGGTTAAACACAATAATTATAGCAATATCCAGTGACTTCTAAAAGAACCTCATTAGGTACGCCAGGATTGGCGGCTATCATACCAATATATTTTTTTTAAAACGGAAGAATTGGTTGTCACTACTCTTTAGATATGCACTAGTAAATTTTTGGATTGATGCAATAACCTGCAAATCACATCAATTGGGTACTTCGTACTAGGCAAGCCTTGTACGATAGACTCGATCAAGGGAGTATAGGTAGGGGGAATCGAACACAGAGCCTTTTGGTCTCATGCTCCTCCACTCCACCAACTCAACCACTCCCTAGAGGGCCAATATGTTTTAATAAGTAAGAATAAATAAGTGTAATACATAAATAAATTAACACATAAAAAACTTAATTTTGTAATTTTAAAGCACCTTCTAATGTCATTGTCATTAAATTTATCCTTTTGATTTTTTATTTGTATTAAAAATCTTTAAATAAAATTTTATACGCTTGCTATTAGCCCCTTAACACATCAAGACATTTTACAGCTAGCTGGAGACAGACCTTGGGTGGAAGGTTAGCTAAATCACGCACATGGCGATGGCATGCAAAAGCTCTAGGATGACTTAGCAAGTAAGATCAAGCATGATGCCAGTTTTGGTAGAGTTTCAGACTTATACGAGTTGACATGACTAAGGCTAAGTTCTTGACAGATAAGGACTTAATGTATGCTCAAGTGGACGGACCATGGCTAATGAACTTGACATAGGTAAGCATCGGATCATATCAGTGTTCTATGACTGGCTTTGGCTTGGATGACTCATTATTAACGGATAAAGATCGTAGAGAGATCTTGGATAATATGGCGGATAAGATCACGAAAGATAAAAATCGGCTCTAAGAGATAAAGACCACGCAGGAGGATCATTTGAAGATAGTAGAGATCTTCGTGGATAAGGATAGATCATGTTTAATCTTTTATCTTGTTAGTTGGGATGTAGATAGACCTAATCATATAGAGTCATATTTAGATAGGGATGTTATCTTATTAGATAATGATGTAATATGATAAGATAAGATGTGATCTTGGGTAGGAGAGTTATGTCAAGATTCTAACTTGGCCCTCAAGCCTTGATGTCTATATATAGCTCATTTGAGTCTTGCTCCTCATATTGAGAGACATACAAAGAATGAGTGAACATCCTTTGTATACTTTGAGGGAAGTAATAAAAGTTGGCAGTTTGTTGTATCTCTTTCTTACTTTATTGCCTTTGAATATTCTATTACTTTTGTAGTTTTTGGCGAGTGTGAGAGTTAAACAATACGAGGGTCATGAGGCATTTGAGAAAAAGGTTGTTGATCGACAATCATGTGGGAAGGCTAAGTCTTCCTTAAACGGACCTAACATGCAAAGAAGTAGGCACAAATTACAGTAAAAGCTCGGTGCTTAAGGAGACCTTTGTAATAATTTATATCAGAGCCTAGTTTTGGGATGGTGGGAGGCAGCAATTTGACGGAGCGTGCCAACAGAGTGGAGGCACTCATTGGCTCAATTCCTTAAGGGTAGGAGGAGGTCACTCACTACAGTACTTGAATGGAGATGTTAGAGAAACAAATCCAATAGTTGCAACAACAAATAGTCGAGTTGACGAAGGCACAAGAGGACACTAGGTTTGAGATGACGATCCTAAGACATGCTGTTGCAACACAAGAGGGTGGATGAGTTGAGATCACCATGGTCAAGGTGTATAAGCCCAAAGTTTTCAAAGGTGTTCGAAACGCGAAGGAGCTCGAGAACTTTTTGTAGGAAATGGAGCAGTACTTTGTAGCTGCTAAGATACCTGATGTTGAGATGGTCAATGTGACAACCATGTACTTGGATGGAGATGCCAAGATTTGGTGGAGAACAAGGACCTTTACGAAGATCAGTGTAGGTAGAAATCCCATCAATAAGTGGGAAAAGATAAAGAAGGAATTAAAGGATCAATTCCTTTCAAGGAACATTTCTTGGTTCGCGAGGGATGCCTTGAAGCAGCTGAAACAAGACGGATCAGTAAGAGAGTACATGAAGAAGTTTAGTTCTCTAATGCTTGATATTGACAATATGTTAGATGAGGACAAGCCCTTTAACTTTTTGTTCGGGTTACAACCATGGACGCAAATGGAGTTACAGAGGTAGAATGTGAAGGGCAATGGTTAGTGTAATCATGATTGTGGATGTTTTGGTGGACTTTTGGATGACGAAGGAAACTAATGTGGCCTCCTTAAATTCTTCCAAGGGCAAAGGCCTAGCCCAATAGGAGAATAGTGAGGGGAAAAAGAAGAAAGACTCCAAGAAGGGAGACTTTAAGGGGAAAGGGAAGCAAATCGGTGGCTTCAATGGTGGGGAGACATCCTCCAAGAAAGGTAAACTTGCTTGTTACCTATACACCGATCCACATTTTGTGAGAGAATGTCCGAGGAAGGAGAAGCTGATCGCATTGATTACCGAAGAAGAAGATGACGATTTGGAAGCAGCAATGAATTCGATCACCTTGTTGAACGTGATTAAGAGTGAGTCTAACCTTTTTGACAAGTTGATGTATGTAGGAATACAAGTCAATGAGAAGGAGGTAATCAAAATGTTAGATACGGGTGCGACACATTCTTTTATGGCAGAAAAGATGGTGTGTAAGTTAGGGATCAAGGTGTTGAAGAACCTGATAAGAATAAAGACCCTTACGAGCTGTTGACTACATCCTAGTGAGCATAGGGAGTTGGCGTGCCAAATTCAATTGCATGGTCATACCACTTGAAGATTTCGAGTTGATACTGGGGATTAATTTCTTGAAGGCAACAAAGGCGGTGCTGTATCCAAGTTTGGAATGTATAATGATCATGCATGACAAAATTTCCTTCTTTGTTAATTGTTTTAGATCCGATGGTGGAATGACGGATGATACAACAACGACAGCATATATATTGGCCATAAGCATCAAGAAAGGGTTGAAGAAAGGTATGGAGACCTATCTTGTTGCTATTTGGGAGATTGATGAGGATCACATGGTGGAAGTCCCGATGCAGTTGCAAGTTTTTTAGGGAGTTTCAGAACGTGATGTAGAAATAGTTGTCTAAGACTCTTCCCCCTCGTCAAGAGACAGAACATAGGATTGAGTTAATTCTTGGAGCAATCGCACCTGCACGTACCCCATATAGGATATCCCTATTGGAGTTGAGGGAGCTTCGAAAAAACTTGGTGAACTATTGGAGGCAGGGTTTGTCCAACCACCTAATGCCCTGCATAGTGCCCTAGTGCTATTCTAGAAGTAGCAGGATGGAACACTTCATATGTGTGTGGACTATCGAGCCTTAAATAAGGTAACAATAAAAAGCAAATATCTTATTCCCTTAGATTAAGATTTGATGGATAGATTGTCGAGGGCTGTGGTTTTCACAAAGTTGGATCTTTAGAGTGAGTATTGGTAAGTATGGATAGTCAAAGGTGATGAGTAGAAGACAACGTGTATGACTCGGTATAGATCATACCATTTTTAGTCATGTCATTTGGATTGACTAATGCTCCTGTGACCTTTTGCAACCTGATGAACGATGTGTTGTACGATTTCCTTGATGAGTACGTGGTGGTGTATATTGACGATATCGTGGTGTACAGTAAATGCATGGTAGAACATGTGGAGCACTTGAGGAAAGTGTTTGAGCCGCTGAAGCAATACAAGCTCTATGTGAAGATGGAGATGTGTGAGTTTGCACAACCAGAGATTAGATTCTTGGCTTACTTGGTGAGAAAGGATCAGGTTAGGATGGATATGAAGAAGGTGAAGGTAATAGTTGAGTGGCGGGTTCTTACGACAGTACGAGAACTGCGGAGTTTTTTTGGATTGGCAAACTACTACAGGTGATTCATAGTGGGGTACTCAAAGAAAGTGGCACCATTGATGGATTTGCTAAAGAAAAAGCAAGAGTGGTATTAGTCGGATGCATGTCAGGAGGAATTCTAGAAACTTAAAGTCACTATTTTAACTGAACCTGTGTTAAAGCTGCCAGAGTTTGATCTTCCATTTGAGGTACACACAAATGCATCGAACAAAGCTATTAGTGGAGTCCTAGTATAGGAAGGTCATCCCCTAGCATTTGAGATTCTAAAGCCTAACGTTGCAGAGTAGTGATCCTCGAAAAAGATGCTCACGAAGGTGTATTGCCTTGAGACATTGCGAGTTTATTTGTTGAGATCCAGGCTCATAGTTCGTACGGATAATGTTGCTAACACATTTTTAGGAACCAAAAGAAGTTGTTCGTAAAGCAAGCCCGATGGTAGGAGTTCTTTGACGAATATGACTTCATATGGGAGTATAAACTGGGGAGCAAAACAACATGGAAGATGCCTTAAGTCGAACGGAGGTGTTAGTGGCCCTATATGCCATTACAAGGGTGGAGTCGAACCAGTTGGAGCAAATTAAATATACAACTCCATTAGACAACACATATTGCAAGTTTATCTCATAAGTTAAGGAGGGTGTTGTGTGCAGGTTTTAGCTTGATGATGACGGATTGTTGATGAATAAGAGCAGTCAAGTGTATGTGCCAAGTTTCGATAGCTTGCGAAAACAATTACTGAAGGAGACACACGACTCACAGTGGGCTAGTCACCTAGAAGTTTAGAGGATGATGGCACTCCTAACTCATTCCTATTATTGGCTGAAGATGCAGAATGACATTGAGGTGTATGTTAAGACTTGCCTTGTGTGTCAGTTGGATTAGCTGAAGAGGAAGAAGGAAGTCGATTTGATATAATCCATTCCCGAAGGATCGTGATGTCAGTTTTATGGATTTCATTATAGGGTTTCCAAAGATAGACAACATGGCGACAATCATGGTGATTGTAGATCGTTTCTCTAATTACGAAATCTTCGTGCCAGTACCAGCATTGTGTCCCTCGGATATTGTGGCGGAGTTGTTCTATAAGAACGTGGTGAAAAATTTTGAAGCCGCTACGGACATTGTGAGAGACCGAGATGCCATATTTATAGGCTGATTCTGGAGGTCCCTTTTCAATATGATGGGTTGCGATTTGAAGTTTTCAATGGCAATCACCCACAAATAGATGGCCAAACAGAGAGGATCAATGGTCTATTGAAAGAGCACTTAAGGCATTATGTAAGTGCAAGTCAACGTAACTAGTTAATTTTGGTTGATACTGCATAATTTTGCTATAACTTGCACAGATCTTCTATTACAGAGAAGAGTCCCTTTGGGATAGTCTTGGAAAAGCAACCTCTCCATCCATTCGAGATTGCACAACAAAGGATAAGTGGCAAATGTCCAACAGTGTACATGTTCGCGATGGAGAAGCAAGAGTTATTGGATGAGGTGAGGGATAGTCTTCGAAAGGCTTCTCAATGGATGAAGAAGCAAGCTGATTTACAAAAGAGATCGTTAGAGTTCGATATGGGAGATAAGGTACTACTGAAACTTACCCCACTTATTTGGAAGAAGATCTTGAGCAAGCAAGTGCATTGTGGATTAGTGTCAAAGTACAATGGACCGTTTGAAGTGCTGAGTAAAGTGGTGACATACATGTTGAAGTTGCCTAAGAGATTGAAGGTACACCCTACATTTTATGTTAGTTTTCTCAAACCTTACCATAAGGATGCATCATATTTGAATAGGAGTCAAGTGAAGAGAGCTCCACCGGTTGTGAGAAAACAGGTCGAGGATCAAGTAAAGAAGATCTTGGATCACCAAACAATGAGGCATCATAAAAAGAATCGATGAATCGAGCTCTTAATCCAGTGGAAGGGAAAGCCAATCATGGAATCTACATGGGAGAAAGATAAGCCTTGTGGTAGTTAGAGGATCAGGTGAATGCCTACCTTCAGACTATCTAGTAGGGGTGGTTTGTTAGCCCTTTAACACATAAAGGCACTTCACAGCTAACTAGAGATGAACTTTGGGTAGAAGGTTAGCTGGATCACACGTATAGTAGTGACATGCGAAAGCTCCAAGCTAACTTAGCAATTTAGATTAAGCATGGTGCAAGTTTTGGTAGAGTTTTGAATCCTGTACGAGCTGACATGGCTAAGGCTAAGTTCTTGATGGACTAAGGACTTAGTGTATGCTCAAATGGATGGACCATAGCTAATGGATTTGACATAGGTAAGCATTGGATTAGACCAGTATGCTTTGATTGGCTTTGAATTAGATGACTCGTCATCAATGGATATAGATCGTGGGAAGATCTTGGATGATATGGGGGATAAGATCATGAAGGATAAACATCATCTTTAAAAGATAAATACCACGTGGGAGAATCATCTGAAGATAGTGTACATCTTCATGGATAAGGGTAGATCATGTGTAATCTTTTATCTTATTAGTTAGGAAGTAGATAGACCTTACCAGATAGAGTCCTATTTAGATGGGATGTTATCTTATTGGATAATGATGTAATCTGATAGGATAAGATGTGATCTTGGGTAGTAGAATTCTGTTAGGATTCTAAATTGGCCCTCAAGCCTTAATGACTATATATAGCTCATTTGAGCCTTGCTCCTTATATAAAGAGACACATAGAGATTGAGAGAGCATCCTTTGAATACTTTTAGGAAGTAATAAAGGTTGACAGTTTGCTATATCTCTTTAATACTTTATTGTTGCCTTTGAATATACTATTGCTTTTTTAGTTGTTTGCAAGTGTGAGAGTTAAACACTACGAGGGTCGTGAGGTGTTTGAAAACAAGGTTTTTGGTCGACGATCACGTGGGAAGATTGAGTCTTGCTTAAATGGACCTATCGTGTAAAGAAGTAGGTGCAACTTGCAATAAAGATTCAATGCTTAAAAACACTTTGTAACAACTACCATCCCTTTTCTCTCTATTTATTTGGTATCAAATGTGACAATATCAACAAACTAATAATGTTGAGGAAGAGAAGATGTTTTGAGTCGATGAAAGAAGATATTTTCCATTTTGTCAATAGTAAGAAATCATGCTATCTCAATCAAACCACTCGAGATGAGGGTCAATTAGCTACCAATAGACATCTAAGACCATCACACTTAAGTTCCATTTCACTATCCATAGACAATGAATTGTGTGTGGTTTTATTTTGGTACTTGGCTTCCCACTTCTAGTATATGTTGGTATCTATTATGTTATCTAGTTATATAATTTATGTACAGGTATTTTTCGATTAATGTAGTGGCATTTATAGTCTGACATAATGATTATGTTGTGAATTATTTTTTAACAATTAATGTATGATTATATTTTGATCTTCTTCAATATATTCTTTATATTAGTTTATGTCCTACAGCCAATCAATTCGTTGTAGTTTAGTGACAATATAATTTAAATACATTCTCTATCTTGTACATGTTTAAATGTATAAGATAAAGTTCATAGGATAATTATATATTGCAAATAAAATTATAATGAGATTAGAATTATGAGATTCATATTGTATTTATGTATTATACCTAAATTGTTCCTAGTCAGTTTTCTATTAAGACTAGATATTAACAGAATGTAAAAAGGCTAGACATATTTTTTTCCTTATGAAGGAAGTAGTAGATCTCATAGACTAAAGTATGGAGATACTTAAATAAACATGTGGGTATTTGTTAAACTGTAAGTTCACTGAACTGACCCAACATGAGAAATTCATTTGGAATATTACTTATATGTCTATAGAAATTCGCATTGTGATAATTATATAAGTGATCCTTTAACTTGAGGTCTCCAAAGTTATCTTGTATATGGATTACTATGTTTTGATACTACTTATGACCTATTCTAATCATAGGTCATTCAATCGCAAGTTATTGAATGTGGCATGGACTATATGGAGGTAGTTATGTGATCAAGATATGATTCATCATGTTAAAGTAATTAGGGAGAATGTTTTTTCTCAATTAGTATTGATTTGGGAAATCCTTAGCCAAGGTAGAATGACATTTTGTAAATAGTTTATGTTATTAATTGAATCAATATCTAATTAATAATGGAGAACTAATATGATTGGACTAAAAAAAAGTAGACATTAATTCCATGCTCTGTCTAATAAGAACATTGTATAATGAAAGGATTGAATTATACAAAACAAATCATGCACAGAAAGGTTAGTCAAAACTACTTTGACATTCCTAACTATTTGGGTGGTTATAATCTATTTCCAAACGCCAATCTTGATCTGTAATTATAAATTGTTTGATTGAAAAATTAAAGATAAATTAAACGGATTTTTAATTTATCTAATTCTAATTATAAATTAGAATTATAATTATAATTTATAATCATTTCTAGCATATTTGGGAAACTAATGAGTCACACATAAAGAACGAGTTGAAGAGAGCAAAGATGTTTTAATCAAGTTAGACTTGATTGTAAAGTTTAAGGAACTTTATGATTAAATATGATATATTTAAGAAATAAGGATATTGTATCTTATTTGGATATAATTGGTATTTAATTAGAATTATTTGTAATTCTAATTGAATTTAGAATTTAATTTCAATTAAATTACTAAAACGTCCAAAACTTATTATAAATAAGCTTAAGCTCTAATGGAGCTAGCACCTCTCACTTAATTCTTTCTGTAAGAGCTATAAAGTTCTCTTAACATGTTCTGTAGATACCGTTAGAGGCTGAGCACTTATGTTGCTATAGTTGTTGAGATGGATTGATGTCGAAAATGGTTTGTGGGATACGATAAGAAAATGATCAAGCTTTGGAATAAGGTACGAATTAAGATTCATGCTTTGATTTATGTGTTAATCATTTTATATAATTAAAATGATATTGTTTTTGGGAAAGTAAATATGAAAAAGTTTTATAATTATTCCATTGCTATCAAGATTTGATCCCATCTCAATTTTCCAATAGTGGTATCAGAGGAGATTTCAATTTTATAATTTGTTTAAAACAAGTTTGATTGCTATTGATTAATTTTGGAATTGATGTTGCAACTATTGTATGAGTAAACAATCTGAAAAGTTTGAATTGAGTATTCTAAAACTCTTTGTTCAATTTAGGATTGGAGGGTTGTAATATGAGAAATCCAAAATCCTAGTTTTGCAAAATGAAAAAGTTCAAATTAAACACCGAAACCCAAGACCTAAAATCTGGAAAATACAATGCATAAGTTGGTGGAATTTGGATCTTTGTGGTGTTGAAAATATGGAAAACAAAATGTGAGTGATGACTAGTTGTTTTAGGTCTTATGTGTTGGTATTATGACCTTTCTAGTTGCTGGAAAATTAAGGTCCTTGTAGATGCATTTGGAAGCATATGGTAGTGATTAACAACAACAAAAACTTTCGGAATAAGCCTATTATGTGTAGGTCGTGAGGTCAAGCCAGAAGAAAATAGTTACTAAATAGAACCGGCAAGACTTGTTAACTAGTCATACTGGTTTCAATGCTTGAAAAATTTAGAAAGAGGAAGGTTTATGTAGATATCAGTGTTAGTGTAAGTCGACTTGTACATGATACAAGGCGACTTATCTTGTCAC
>JAOSBL010000211.1:3259474-3272797 GCA_027568915.1 Erythroxylum roraimae
AATAATTTATTTTTAAGTTTTGTTTAATTTATAATTATTATTAGTAATAAAATATTTATTATTATTTTAAAAACTTTGAAAAAAAGGGGGGAAGGAGAGGTAGGAGGGAGAGAGGGAAATTTTGAAAAATTTTGAAAATTTTGCAAAAAAGTCTCCCAAGTTTTTAAAATTTTCGGTACCAGCCGTTATTTAACCGATATTTTGAGTACCGGCCGGTACCAACCGGTATTTGAATCCGGTACCAAAAATTAAAATCCGGTACCGGATTTAGGCCGGAACGGTACGGAACCCATAACAGTGATTTATTTATATTAATATTACTTTTTTTTACATATTTCATATATAAAAAATAATCATATTTAAATGAATAATATAAAAAAGTTTTTAATTTTATACAAATATAAATTTAAGGATAATACAAATAACTTAATTTTTGCAATTTCATCATATAATAAATAATAATTACATCAAAATGTCAAATAAAAAAATAATAAAATTTTATGATTCTCAAGGTATTACGATAAAAGTCTGTAACGAAAAAACAATCAACTAAAAGTAAAACCTAAATCAAAAAACATTTACAATTATATTCATATTACATATATGAAATTTAACATGTGAATCAAGTACAAGTGAAATTAGAAGAAGAGAAGAGATAAAAAAAAAACCCTGAAACTTTATTTAATTAAATATTTACTCAAATTGCATTGACCTTAATCTTTATTTAATACCAAATATTCGTCAATGAAAGGACTCTTATTATCACTATCATTTAAATTCATTGCATCAAATAACATGCAAATATATTCTCATCAAAAATTATATAACAAATCACTCTTATCTATCAAACTCGGTTCCTTATAAACCTAATATGCCAAAAAATCGACATAGTCAAGGAAATTTAGATATACATAACTACTTGTTTTATTAAGAGCCTTAATAAACAAATAAATTTAATTATTAAGAAATTTCAATAAATTATATTTAACTTAATAATGATAATAACATCTTTTTTAAAAACTTTAAATAGTATCAAACAAAAACCAAGTCGTTCAATCTTTTATGTTCTAATCTATTTCTTTTTCTTTGAATAGATGAATTTAAATGTTCTTTAGTTCCCTTCACATCCCGTTGCACTCACATGTTGACTCAGAATTCGAATTGTAAGCATGTGTAATTCTAGAACATCACTTCTGAATTGGTCTCACCAAACAACTGTAAAATAACAAAAGTAACATTATAAACAAAATAAAGTGATGATTAATTTTCAATATGTAACAAAAGTTAAAAAAAACATATACCTAGATTAAGCTTGTCTCTTTGATGAATAGCAATATGCATGCTAAAATTACCAGAAGCATCCTTATAAATTCCCATTTGTGAGTTTAGGAGATCTTGGATAATCTCTTCAACAACAATTATTGTAATAGTTAATAGTATTCCTCTATAAACTTCAAATTTCTGTGTAAAAGTTGGTTTGAAATGAACATTAGGATTTAAAAATACCCTGATTATAAATAAAAGAGAGTAAAGTTGTATTTCTCATATCTCATTGATGACTCCAAGATAAGATGTGTAGAAAGAAGGTTTATTTTTTAGCTTGATCTTGATTGCTTCCTTCGCCCTTTCTATGACATTATAAAAATAACTCGTTGTTGTCTTTTCATCGCTATCATTCAGATACAAAACTCTCATCAAAGACTCAAAAACTTGAATTACAACTTGACATTAGGACCAAAATTCATGATCTTCAATTATAATTTTAGAAACCTCCACTTCGACATTAGACCTAACATATTGAGATACGTCATATTTATTATTTATAAAAATTTGCCTCAACTCCTTCTTCATAAAAAAAACTTTAAAGTGATAAGAAAATATTCGCAAATCTTGTAATAGCATGACAATACAAATTCATATCATTGGTGAAATATTTTTTTTATCAAATTTAGGACCTATGCATGATTGTAGATAAGCTTGGTCACTTTTTTTTCTTTCCTTTTTGCACAGTTTGAAAATATCTGGTATATCCTATATTTTCAACATCAAGTCAATGCAATATACAACATAAGGAGTTCAATAAAGAGAATTATACCTCCTTCGCCATCTTTTTTCAACTGTTAGCAATGAACTGAACAATATTTTGTTTTCCAACTTCATTCACAACTTCGTCAAATGTCTGAAATAGAGTATTATCATTTTTAACAAGCCAGATACATCAATAATTTCAAAATCATTGCCCCTTTATCAGAATAAACTAAAAAATTAATAATAGACTCATATCTTTTATTTGTAGCATCACATATGATTGAACATTCACAAGTTGCTCAAGTCATTATTCTTTTATCCAAATAATTTTTTATTTAATAAATAAAGTTGCTCATAAGTTTACATCTATAGTCATCAATTAAAGGAGCCTCACGTCCTAAATCGTAAGAGGCAATAACATCCACCATAGGTTAAGAATAATAAGACTAAGCGAAATTGAATTATACATCTGAATCATACGTCATTGTAATTTCCGTATTGTAAAACATTTCTTTAGATTGTAAGGTACTATAGATTGAAAGTTGAACTCCAGGAATTACTCATAAGATGTTTTCTTTTTTTCTCACACCAAATACAACATTCCCACTTATTGGGTAAGTATATCATCACCTTCAACACCCCTATTATCGTCTTAACCACTGAAAAAAGAAAAAAAAAACTTTCACTATCGATTTTGTAGTTTAGTCTTTGTTTTCTATCTTTCTCACGTTGATACTCTTAAAGTAAAGTCTTCTTTTGTTATTTCACGTTATAACTCACTTTTTTACAAGATTTTACATTACCTTTGACCCATCTAAATGCTTATTTATTCTAACGAATCTCCTATCTTTCAAATGCTTGTTGCAATCAAATGATACGGTTTTTCATTTTAGGAACTTATATAGCATAAGCCTAAGCTAAATAATCAAATCATCCTGAAATGATTCAATTATCAAGAGTACTTGAACTCATCTCCATTTATCTTTAAAAATAAACAAAGACTTGTGTCAAAATTAAATTAGTAAATTCACATTACCAAAAAAAATCCACATTCAAAAATAAAGTTTTGTATATGACAACATTACATAACTATAAAATTTCACTATTTAAGTATAAATATAATTAGATATACTTTATCTTTCATCTTTCTTTATTAATATATATTGCAAAAAATGACTTTTCTTTATCATAACATACATTGCAAAAATGACTTGAACATTTACAATTTTACATCATGTTAAGCAATGAGTATTCTCTTATAAATTAAGACATTTTAAAAGCTAATTTCTACCATGTATTTAACTACCAATGTCACGTAAGATAAGATGACATTTATATTAACCACACGTAAGACAAGACAATAATCCAACTTACACGAGGTCTCAGATATGCAAAATAAAGTAGGATACTGGGATTAATTGACTATAAAATACATAACCGAGCAAAGCAAAACGGAGCTTACAAATCTACCGAGAGACTGGATGATAGAGATAAAGAAGTAAGGGAAAGAGGTAGAAAAACATCAGCTAATTAATGCGTAGTTGAAGTGGATTCCTCAAATGACTTATAGTATCAAATGCTACGAATTTGAGCTTTCGGATTAACGTCTTCGAACTCCTTAGAAAGGCAATTATAGACACATTCTTTCTTCAATAATTATTATTAATCAACAATATTAAGTTTTTTCTCGGTATTTGTAAGTTATATTCTTGCAATTAATTGGTTCGTTGTAATTAATGTATGATATTATTAATTTATTTAATAAAGATAATTTTTTATATTTTTATTTATTATTATATTTAATACTTAATATTAAAGATAAAATATGTAAAATAAATATTCAACAATTGAAATTATAATGAATTTATGGTTATGAGATTTAAATAATATTTAATTCTTATTTATAATTTATTGTTAATTATAATTTTATCGGGATGAAATATTGATATAACAGTAAAACTAATATGCATTATGTTTATTACTTATAAAGAAAACAATTAATATTATAAATTAGAGTATAAAAATACTTAAATAAATGTGTGAAAGCATATTAAAAAATAAGTTTAATAAACTATCCCATTTATAAGAATTCTGAAAGAAATATTACTTGTGTTTATAGATATATTTATTATGATATTTGTATAATTAATCATCATAATTGAGATTATGGAAGTATTTCATACAAGAATTAATATGTATGATGCAATTAATTATCTATTATATTTAGAATAACTCAATCGGAAATACAATAAGAATTGTATAGAAATATTTGAGTAATTGAATAATAAACTTGTTATTCTAAATTAATTAAGAAGAGTGTTGTATTGTTTTTTATTAATAATGATTTAAGTAAAGTAAATTGTGATTTGAGCATGTTATTTTCAAATATCAATTCCAATTAGAATATTAGATGACAAATGATTAAATTATATATTATAAACATTCATAAAAGGTTAAGTCAAATTATTTTGATATTCTTAATATTTGAGTTATTATTAACATGTTATTAGATATCAATCTTGCTATATGATTATAAATAATTTAATTGAATAATTAAAAATAAGATAAAAGGATTTTGAATTTATTTAATTTAAATTATAAATAATTATAATTTCATAAAGTAAAAAAACTAAATTAATTTTTTACTTTATCAAAATGAAATTCAAAACAAATTTAGTTAATTAATTATAAATTAACCAAGTTTGAATTAAGTTATCATTTTTAATAATAACTACAAGTTGTCTATAATTGAAAAAAGGAGATGGTTTTATTAAATTATTTATTGTTAAAGAATTATCTAATACATATTAAAAGTAAATATTATATTTAATAATAAACTAGGCTTAAAATTTTTTTGAATTCCAGATTAAATGCAATTGATAGATTAAATTCGAATCAAAATAATTATTATTTTTATTTAAAATTTGTCAAATTTAAATTTAAATTTAAATTTAAAATATTAATTTTAAGTTAAATAACCATTGAAAAAAATAAGAAACAATCCTTTACCATTTTATCTAATTGGAGATTAAAAAACGGAGAAACTATCATTCTTTTTTTTTCCCTCTTATTCAAAAATTTCAATTTCTAACTCATAACAACACAACAATTAATAACAATAACAATCTAGTTAAATTCTACTTATCCGTATGGTCTAAAAAGGTTTAATATTACGCAATCTTACTCTTAATTAATAAAGGGACTGTTTCTAAATTCTAACTCATAACAACGAGATTAAAAACAAAAACTCTAAATCTAACCACCTATATTGACTTTATTCACCTCAAACCATAATGCCAAGGCAAGCACGTAGATTCTAAACCAAACCCTAACATTTTGAATAGGAAAACATACCATGCCTTCTCTTTACGATTATTCAACATTTTAAAATTTAATTGAATTAAAATTAAAATAATATTATCTTAATTAACTAATTTAAATGCAACGTTGAATTAAAATCCAATTCAAAACAAACCTAACTTTGCAAAGAATGTTTTTGGTGCGTGGACCATAAGAGTTCCTAGTCAGCCTCGGAAAAGTCACGCATAAAGAAAAAGAAACCTACTGGAGGGGCTCTTTTAGCTTAAGTAAGATTGTAGGTTTAAACTCCCTCATGTATGCAGCTGTTTAAAATTTGAGATTATAGCTTTATCTCTCGTAAGAAATCTACTCGACTTAAGCGAAAATTAATTTAAGTATAGATTAAAGGTGTCTTTCCATAATTAAGATCCTCCTGATGGCTAAAACAACCTGTAAAAAAAAAACCTACTTAACTCAGAAATAAGTGAAAATAAAATTTGCAGTGTAAATTTCAGAAATTAAGATTTTTAAAAAATAATTAATAACAAAAAGAAGCTTCCCATTTTTTCGAAAACACGCTTAATACAGCAGATTTGATATTTTCGTCTAATCGCTGCCCTTCTCGCTACGCAGACACGAAAGCGAGGAAGTCCAAGATTGAATCCTACCTTCGTGATCGATTCTAGGGTTTCCCGAAAAATCAATCTCTCATGCAATCGCTTTGTTAGCTAGGGCTTACGATAGGGATATACAGACAGACACAGATATGTATAGCAACTTCAAAGAGCAAGCAATAGAGTACGTGAAACAAGCTGTGACGGAGGACAATGCTGGGAATTACGCCAAGGCGTTCCCTTTATACATGAACGCGCTCGAGTACTTCAAAACCCACTTGAAGTACGAGAAGAACCCCAAAATCCGAGAGGCAATTACCCAGAAATTCACCGAATACCTCCGCCGCGCCGAGGAGATCAGGGCGGTTCTTGACGAGGGTGGGCCCGGTCCGGGTTCCAACAACGGGGATGCGGCGGTCGCCACGCGACCCAAGACGAAGCCCAAGGATGGGGAGGACGGTGAAGATCCGGAGCAGGCGAAATTGAGATCTGGATTGAATTCTGCGATTATAAGGGAAAAACCTAATGTCAAGTGGAATGATGTTGCCGGTTTGGAAAGCGCTAAACAGGCTCTTCAAGAGGCTGTTATTTTGCCTGTTAAATTCCCCCAGTTTTTTACAGGTGAATTTTTTTTAATGGGTTTTGTTTGTTTTTATTAATAAAGAAGGATTTTGGTGTGTTGTTAACATTCTTACAAGATAACTACGAGTTTTGAGTGAAAGCATAGAGGTCTATTGCAAATTTTCAACGTCATTCGTGTACCTCATCTGTGAAATCTTGATATTTGATCGACTTACTTCCCTTAGGCAAGAGGCGACCGTGGAGGGCTTTTCTCTTATACGGGCCACCTGGAACTGGAAAGTCTTATTTGGCCAAGGCTGTAGCAACTGAAGCAGAATCTACATTTTTCAGGTAACACTTCTATGTAATAAAGTAAGTCCTTTTATTTGCTCGTTAGAAAATCTAAGTTGTACTGTCTTAGTTCAATAAATCATTGCGACGTATTTTAATCTGTCTGTGGTTCTGTGTGAAAAGAAGGAGATCATACCTTGGAGCTATTTATACTGGCATGTTTTTATTGTGTGCCCTTTCACACTTGTAACTTCCTTGCCTTCCCTTTTGCTATAGCGTGTCCTCTTCAGATCTTGTTTCGAAGTGGATGGGTGAGAGTGAGAAATTGGTATCAAACCTTTTTGAAATGGCCCGTGAAAGTGCTCCTTCCATCATTTTCATTGATGAAATAGATTCCTTATGTGGTCAACGTGGAGAAGGCAATGAGAGTGAAGCTTCAAGACGTATCAAGACAGAGCTTCTTGTGCAGATGCAGGTATCTGTGTTCTCTAAATTGGCAGGGGTGGAGCAGAGTGCCATTGCACATTACTTTTTCTTAAGACAACGTTTTCTGCTTGTTTCTGCTTTCTTGTTATAGTTACGCTATTTATTTCACTTCCTCGTAGGCATGACTTTTTACTGTTTCACACAACATTGTAGCTTGTCAGACTGTAATTGAGTTGCATTGGAGGGGGGCTGGGATTGGACCATATTTTAATGCCTTTCTGACCTTCCCTTGTCTAAAATGAATTGTTTTATTGTTGTTGCGAGACCTTCTCAAATTGGTTGATCCAGTTTGAGGAAAGCTGGGGAACAGTTCATTAAGTTTGAACTTCGTTACACGTTTCAAAGTTTTGTTTTTAAGAATTTTAGTTGATTGTATTTCAGAATAATACCCTGGGTGGCAGGTTTTTAAGAATGCTGCATAGATATTCTTTATTTTTCCTATCACATGCTTATGTTTTGTCCTTACTCTTTCGTTTGTAAATGTAGAATATAGGCCTTAGTTATGAAAATTGCATAATCAGTCCAAAACATTTTGGTTATTATTATTAAAACTCTATTTTCATGTTCAACTAAGTTCAGTTTATCATCTCATCTGTTTTTAAATTCTGAATGGAAGCTATACTTATGAAACTTGCACAATCGATCCAAATATTATGTGTATAATTATGAAAATGCTACCTTTACTTTTAATTCATATAATGTATGTATTCTTCAGCTGATCTTTCATTAACTTTGTAATGAACTAAGCTTAGTTCCAATACTGGTCAACTTGATTGGAATATTGTGGTTTGATGGCTATTACAATCTTTATAAATGTTGGTATAATATCTTTATATGAAAAATATTATCTACCAGAGACCTTGGTTCTACCCTAGCTTAAGCCATAACTCTTATTTTCTTTTTTCCATGAGCGCCTTGGACTAATTTTGGGATAATAAGGTTGTAGAGCACGCATTCTACAGATTTAGGCATGACTTGCAGGGATGGGTTAAGAATGTATATCCAGTAAAAATGTAATAGTTAGCAAACGATTTCACTTAAGAAGATATTAAAAAACTTAGTGTGCAAAAATGAAAATCTTTATAGAGGACTGATGGTTTTATTTTTCGAATTCTTAGTGGGGTAAATTTCCCATACTAATATTAATGTTGATTCTTCCGTGATAACCTTGTTCAACTTTGATGTACTCTAGATAAATGCCTTCTGCATTCTGATCAGGAAAACGCCTTCATCAGCATTGATATGAAATGTTCATCATTCTGTGTTATCTGAAACTAACGCCACCTGTGCAAATTAGTGATATGTGTATTTTCAGTCATGGAGCATTAGAATGTAATGTCTAGAAGCCTTTTTCAATCATTATGTGGTTCTCATTAATAAGGGTTTCTTGAGTCTGAAGATTTTTATTTGACTATATTAATGCTACGTAATAGGTGGCTTTTTTGTCCCATGCTATGCTCCTGTGGCATGATGCTTTTCTATGCTCTTATTTTAGGAGTATAGCAGTGTATATTTGGTGACAACGGTATCCATGGTTTTATACATGGTCACTTCCACTATCAAATAAAAGGGATCATGGTAAACCAATGTTTAGAACTGCTTCATATCATTTATATCTACGACAGTGAACTTATCGTCAATTCTGCTTCTGAGAAATCTCTTGTAAGCAGTTTATATTTTTGAGATGCCGCTAATGGAAAAAGAGTCCTCATATTTGCTTTTGTTCTTTTGTTCTTGTTTTTCATCATTAATACAGTTCTGGAGTTGAAGTTGCAAATTTTAAATTGAAATGTATTATCTTCTGTTTAGGGTGTAGGGCACAATGACCAGAAAGTTCTTGTTTTGGCAGCAACAAATACACCGTATGCTCTAGACCAGGTGAGGGCATTATGAGGAGTTGATTTTTATGATTTAAAATTGAAGCGCTTGACTATTCCTAATCACTGGAGATTACAGGCCATTCGACGACGTTTTGACAAGCGTATATACATTCCCCTCCCTGACCTGAAGGCTAGGCAACATATGTTCAAAGTATTAGAGCTTTCCTTGAGTTTGTGCAAACATTTTTGAACTATTCATAATCATCATGTGCAGCATGTCTTTCTTTTGTTATCTTGCTGAAGCCTGAAACTCGTGTACAGGTTCATCTAGGAGATACTCCAAACAACTTGACTGAAAATGATTTTGAGAACTTAGCTAGGAAGACTGAGGGATTTTCAGGTTCAGATATTTCAGTTTGTGTAAGCACGACACCTGCTGATACTTGTTATTGCTGTCAGTTTCTTATTTTATCACTGTGTATTATAGGAGTATTGACACCATTTTTGCTTGCTGTTCTTGACAGGTCAAGGATGTCCTTTTTGAGCCAATCCGTAAAACTCAGGATGCCATGTTTTTTGTCAAGACATCCAATGGCATGTGGATGCCTTGTGGACCAAAGCAAGCAGGTGCTGTCCAAATAACAATGCAGGACCTTGCAGGGCAGGGACTTGCAGCTCAGGTAATTTATAATACCACACAAAGAGTTATTGTTTTCTGAAAAAGAATGGGTGTATGCTTCTATATGGTTCTGTTGCTGCAGTCTCTAGAAAAAGTTGTTTCGATTCTGCAGGTCCTTCCACCCCCAATTTCGAAAACTGATTTCGATAAGGTTCTAGCGAGACAGAGGCCAACTGTGAGCAAAGCTGATCTGGATGTTCATGAAAGATTCACCAAAGAGTTTGGAGAGGAAGGCTAATGGGTAGAATGACCCTCATATTGACCCTCAATTGTGAGTGCAGCCACTATAATTTGTAATTTATTTATTGCTGCTGGATCCAGTGAATTGTTCTTCCGACTATTCTGTCAAATGGGAAACATAGCTTGACTTTCCCTTTGTATTGAGATCATAAAACTCAAGTTGGACACTTTTAAGTTGCTTGTTTGAAATTGTGTAAAGAGGAATTCGGAATATATTGCTGCACGATGCCTAAAATTTGCTGCCTGTCCCGATTTTCAACTGATAATATCGTTTTGCAGAGTCTTTTAAGTTTCAGGTCTATCTTGGAGCTAAGATAAAGATATCAATTGGGAACGAAGTTTTGTATATAGCAATTGGCCAATGTACCTTTTTCATTAACTCATTTTGATAGCTTTAATGTGTTTCATTGCTTAGAATCAGTTTATTGGACTTTGATTTAGCTCTATGCTTCATTTATTCTTTTTTTAATATTTCAATTTGCTGTAACATAAAATGAAAATGTTGCCACCATGTAGATTAACCTTGACACACGGCAGAGACATTCTCTTTTGCACTATGTATCGGATTTACGCTAAAAGCACAGACTGGTTTTAGTTTACCTTCTCCTTGATTCCTCACTTGCTCTCTGAGCTCGGAATGTTTTTTTTTTTATTATGTCCCGGAAACTGGTTGATAAATGTTTTTATTAGGTCCAAGTTCCCTGAATAAGTTGGTATTGGGTAGGTTTCATACTTTTTCGATCCTAATGTATGAGTATGAAGCACAAGTTGAGATTCCTAATTTTGCAGTGCTGAACTTTGAATCATGTCCGCTTAGTGGGTTTGGGCTGTTATGGGCAGGTTCCTAAACTCCTGTATTCCAATCTTATGATTCGAAAGAAGGAAGTGGAAATCAGCAAAATTATCCAGCTACTTCTTTTTACTTAAATATTTTTATTTTTGGTTAATCTTAATTTCTTTTTGTTTTTTATGTAATCATCGAGGAAATGCTACAATGTGACATCATTTTCATAATCACTAAACTAGTTTGTAAAGGGAAGTACTGATGGTTAGGTTAAGAAATTTGATCCATCGTACAAGAAATCATCGGGACTAACGATGATATGCCATATAAAAGTCAAAGGGTGAATGGTCAACGACTTGACATCATTTTGTTTTAAATTAAAAGACAAAGTTATTATAAACAAAGTAAAAAAAAAATATTTTTTTTTTGAAAGTAAAAGTAAAAAAAATATTTATCTTGTAGAGAATTGGAAAGTTAAAATAAATAAATATTTGAATACAAAACTAATATATTTTCTTATTCTTCTATACTTTATCATCACATTCAGTCAGAAGTTTCGCAATAAAGCGGGATTTAGGAAGGTCTGATAGTACGTAATCTTAGCCTTACATAGTAGAGAGGTTGTTTCCGGTAAATAAACTATTGTTTCAATCCTTAAATGAACTAAACTTATTTTAAAATCAAAATTCTTATAGAAAATACCAGCTCTAAGATAATTTGTCTAATTAATTAATTACAATATGGCTGCATATATTAGATAAAAAACAAAAAGCTTAAACAAGGAATATTATCATTGATCAAGCAAATGGAGCAATATGCCATTACATAATTTTTGTACCAAAAGATAATTCCGATACCACAATTCCAAAGTCGGCTTCCAATAGATCCATTTGGAAGCCGACTTTGGAATCTCAGGAAGTCCTAACATATTCCACTGTCAGACTACAAAAGGATGTCTTTCCAATTCTGAAAGCACATTCTTAGTTTGCTGTTATTGTCCAGAGCTGAGTTTTCTGCCATTAGTTCAGAAACGATGAAACTTGACATTGTTAGTACTTCTCTTCTATTGTTCATTACACTTGCATTACTAAATGCTGCTACTGCCTCCAATAAGGTAGGAACTTGCTGGTGTCACGAATGTGAACAGAGAGAATTTGAGATTGAAGAATTAATCTCGTTAATGAGCTAATGAGCTCAACTAGTTATTTATGCAGAGAATGAAAAACTGACTGAAAAGCTAACTATGGTTACAAGTAAGCTAACTATAGTTAATAATAAATAACTATGGTTTATAGAATGGATATATAGAATTTTATCATAATTGTGGACTAGCATAATAAAAATATTTTGTACAAACCCCGATTAATTAGATGTCAATGGTTATTCTCTCTTTAATGTGTCATTGGGCCTATGTCCATGGGCTTGCTATGATGGGTAGGCTTGGCCCATGTATTATAAAACACAGGAGACCCTCCTGCTAGCCAACCTTTAAATACAGTCGTCCCATTGAAAACTGTATGTGCTTTTGCTGATTAAGAATTTGGAATAGCAGTAGTCAATCCTTTGCATCTCTATTGCTCCGTTTCACATAACATTACAATGGACTCAATGTTTCCCCAATTTTCAGGTATTTATTCATCTAATTATTGAATATAGTATGTTGCAATTCTAGGGTTAATTACTTGTGTTGATTAATTATGCAATTAATATGTAATTTCGTGTTAGAATTTCCTTCAAGGTATCAAAGCCAATTAACCCTAATTGTGACTGCTGATTTTTGTGTAATTTTCGGGATATTATTTCATGGAATTTGGGGTTTTCAGTTTTTGTTAATTTTGTTTTTGTGAAATCGGTTTTGATGTTGTTTCCTTGTTTCGGTTTGGTGTCAAAGAATGTAGTAGGTTTGTTAAATTTTCTGTTGTCTTTTAAAACCCTAAGAACTCGATGAACCGAACCCTATAACGTTTTTTTCGATTTTTTCGAACCACTTTCAGTAGCTTTTTTTTCTTCATGAAATTGATTAAGGGCTTTGATAGATCGTGAAATTCTGAATCTATTGACACAAATTTCGTTGAAAACGGATAAAAAATGACGAAGTTATGGGCGGTTTAATAACCGGGTTGCGAACCGGGTCAAGCGACCCGAATACCAGGCTATCGGGCGGAGAAGATGAAGACTGACCCGGCTGGCCCTCGCCCACGCGCACTGGTGGCGCGTGTGGGAGCGTGCGACCTCCTCCGGGGGCTATTTTTCTCCAAATTTTTTTCTACTTGCTCTACTTGCCCAGTACTATTTTATGGTATTTTTCCTGAAATTTTTAGAATGCTAGAATTTTTATTTTTATTTTTTCCAAATTTTAAAATTAATAAAAATATAGTGTACTCTTCGAATTTTTTCTTGAAAATTTTTGTACTTATTCCTAGTATTATTTGGGCTTATGGGATCTTGTGTACTCTCAGTGTTATGTAGTTATGCACCAAAATTAATTTTGGATGTCGTTTATGCATATAATGTTATATT
>JAOSBL010000211.1:3279342-3290129 GCA_027568915.1 Erythroxylum roraimae
AAGAATGGGTTTAAAGAAGATCAAGAATAAACGGATAGTTGACAGTTAGAATTTGTGTATTATAAATACTGTAATACGAAATGTTTATGAGTACATTCTGTTTACTTTGACAATCAATTGAATTGAGAGGAAATCTCAACGTTGCGTTGAGTTTTTAATTGCGACTCTGTTCATTTCTGTTTTTACTTACTTTCTCCCTCTGAAACTTTACTTTTCTCTGCATTGTGTTATCTTGGTTATCTTGTTGAGTTGTTGATTGTTTACGACAAGCTCGCATACTCTTGTAGCTGCAAGTGATGCAGCCGCACCAGGAGGATCCACACAGAATGCAAGGTATGGTCTAAATGCTTATATTTTTCTTCATTGATGAATCGTGCATTCTCTGGGAGCAGAAGATATGCTCTTGGAGTTCTTACTGTGTCATTATCTGCCAAATTCGATCTTCTATACATTGTTCCTAAAGCAGTCGTGCATTGCCTTTGCTTGTCAGCTTTTGCACAAACAATACACTGGATGAGACAAAGATTAAGGCAAAGATAGTTATTTGCGCCATTCAAGCTCCTCTTGCAAACAGACTAGCAAAGGCATTAGTTGTGCAACAAGGAGGTGGCGCAGGAATGATGCTGGTGGATCCAAATGTTGTTGGTGTTGGCTTTCAGTTTGTAATCCCAGGTACCATAATAGGCCATGAAGAAGCAGATCAGCTTCAAGCTTATCTAAAGAGTGACAAGTGAGTTTCGTAGTTTCAATTGATTACAAAATACACCATTAAAGTAATCCTTGATCTGTACAAGTTACTGATTAAAATTTCCTGATGTAGAAACCCGACCGTCAGGATCGCACCTACAGTAACCGAGCTGAACACTAAGCCTGCACCAAAAGTGGCTGTGTTTTCTTCCCAGGGACCGAATGTTGTGAGTCCTGATATTATCAAAGTAAGAATCATGTTCTTTGTTCTTTAGACATTTACAAGAAACGAATTGGCTCTACGACTCTCATCTGATAGATTCATATTTCAATATCCAATTGCAGCCAGATATTACAGGACCTGGTGTTAACATTTTGGCAGCTTGGTCTCCGCTAGCAACTGATAGTGCCGGTGGCCGATCCGTCGATTACAATATAGTCTCGGGCACCTCCATGTCTTGCCCACATGTTGCAGCAGTCGCAGCAATCATAAAATCTTACCAACCTTCCTGGAGTCCAGCAGCTCTTAAATCTGCAATAATGACTACAGCTACAGTTACAGGTAACACTCCAAAGTCCATTACAAGAGACCCAAATGGCACCATATCTACACCTATTGACTACGGATCCGGGCACATAAACCCAAAGGCAGCTCTCAATCCTGGACTTGTTTACGACCATAGTGTGGACGATCTTATCAATTTTCTTTGCAGTACTGGTGCAAACCCTGAACAACTAAAAAACCTGACAGGACAGCTAACTATCCTTCCATTGGCATATCTAACATGCATGGCAGCGTGTCTGTTCATAGAACATTGACGTATTATGGTGAAGGACCCTCAGTTTATGCTGCAAGTATAGATTATCCAGATGGCGTTCTCGTTAAAGTTATACCTGCGACGCTCAAATTTGCAAGGACGGGGGAGAAAATGTCTTTCAGGATTGATTTTACACCTCAAAAGACAAGTAATGGTGATTTTGTATTTGGGGCTTTGACATGGAGAACAATGGTGTCCAAAGGGTCGGAAGTCCTATTGCTCTCAATGTTACATCTCTGTAGAAAGAAATTCTCTTCACCAAAGTTTGTAACAGGGAGACAGAACTCATTTTCTTATGAATTTCTAATCTCTGATAGTCCTTATGATTGAATAAGTAATACATTACACGTTCTGATTGAATCACTTAATCCGACAAGTAAATCAAAATCAATTTAAGCTCGCTCTATACACTATAAGAAAAGCAAGCATTAGCGACGGAAAATTACCATTGCAAATTACCGACAAAAAATTTCATTTCCGCTGGTAAAATTGACGGGAAAATTTTCGTTTAGCGACGATACTAATATCCGTAGCTAAATATAGAGGGAAGCAAGAATTGACAACGGAAAATTACCAACGGAAATATACCGTTGCAATTACCGACGGAAAATCCCATTTTCATTGATAAAATTGACAGGAAAATTTTCGTTTAGCGATGGTACTAATATCTGTAGCTAAATATGGAGGGAAGCAAGAATTAGCAACGGAAAATTACCGACGGAAATAAACCGTTCAAATTACCGACGGAACGGTAAAATTGACAAGAAAATGTTCGTTTAGCGACAGTATTAATATCCGTCGCTAAATATGAAGGAAAATCATCCCAGCAAATTTTGCGATGGACTTTAGCGACGGAATAAGATTACCGTCGGTAAAGGATTTAGCGACAGTATAAGAGATCCGTCGGTAAAAAGGCGGAAATTATTGGCGGAATAAAAAAATTTTGAGTTTACCTACAGAAATTTCCGTCAGTAAATTCCGTCGATAAGTTCCTTTTAAATATCAGCTTACCTAACATCTCCCCCCACTTGCGTTTTCTTCTTCCTTCTTCCTGCGTCTCCTCTTCGGTTTTCTTCTCTCCGGTTTCTCTGTTGTGGACTCCTTTTCTGCTCGTCGGCGTTGTCTTCTCCGACCAGTGTCATCGTGTCTTTTGGTAGAGGTATTTTTGTAACTACTGTCATGTGTTTTTTCATATATTGGATAAAAGTTAATTTGAGTATTTAATTACTTTTGTTTATTTGTGTATTTTGTGATTGGAAAACAACTTTAAGGTATAAATGGTAATGATAGAAGGGATAAGACGTGATTTTAGTTGTGATGTTGGGGTAACTTTCTGATTCTAGTAGTGCGAGGTGGGTTGCGGTTTGCAAGATTTTGTCTTGGGCTCGAACAACTTCTCTGACCAAGTTCGGGGAGCTAACCATAAGATACAGTTTATTACCGAGGCAAAGCTTAGATGAGTCCATAGACACTAGCCAGACTTCCTTGTCTCGATGAATGTCTTGGCTAGGAAATAGAAGATAACCGGAGAAACTGAACAATTTGTGGGTAAATTTTAAAAATTAGTTTTTATCAAATCTATCGACGGAAGCAAATATTCGTTGGTAAAATATATTGGATACCGACAGAAAAAAAATTCCATGGGTAATTACCGACAGCCGTATTTTCGACACTTTTTCCGTCAGTAAATTCTGTCACTAAATAAGCATACCAACAACATGTATACAAATTTTATCGGTAATTTTCACCGCCAAACTATATTTTTCTTGCAGTGATATAAGAAATTCACCTCATAAAGTTCACATGTTTTCTTTGTCAACTATCAAAATTATGCTCCACTGCGACAAAGCGAGATAGAGTGATATAATAAATTCACCTCATTAAGTTCACTTGTTTTCTTTGTCAACTACCAAAATTATGCTTCACTGTGACAAAGCGAGATAAAGTGATTCCTGAGCACTATTTCCTAAAAGCTACATAGGAAGTGTTTTAGTTTAATGTCCAAAAAAAGGTATTCGTGGTTAGTTTAATACTCTCAACCGAAACTTTTTATTAAAAATTTTCTGTTAATTTTTTAACGTAATTGACGTTTTGATATAGTTTTAAATATGATATAGATAATCTTTATTAAAAATATAAAAACAAGAGTTAATTATAAAAAGATCTCAAACTTTACTTAATTTTACGATAACAACTTAAATTTTAAAAATATTAAAAAAAATTAATGTGAATGATGTAATGAGGCATATAAGATTAATATTTTTGCTATGTGATTGTCATATATTATATTTGCGTCATGTATAAATTTTATTATTTAATAAATTAAAAAATATTAAAATCCTAAAATAATTTTATCATGTTTGATATTTTTAATTTATTAAATAATAAAATTTTATTTGTGACAAAAACAATAATCTGTCGTGGCTCATCACACCATCAAAATTAACAGAAAATTTAACGTTGAATTATTTTTGTTGAAAATTAAAAATTGAAATATTTTATTGTCATTTTTTAAAATTCGTATTGATATTACAAAATTAAATAAAAGTTAAGAATTTTTTAACAATTAATCCCAAAAACAATTAACAACTACAAAGATAACTATAAATACCTTTTTTATATAAACTTATAAGATTTTTCTAGAATAAAGAAAATTATTGAAGTCAACCTTTTTAGATTCTGTATTTTAGGAGTTCTTTCACTGGTTATTATTGTTAATTTCGAAAATCACATGAAAAATATGTTCCTTGTACATAAAAGAAAATGTAAACTTAAGCTCAACTAAAATGGGGCATTATTCTAAGACCCAGTATTCTAAGACCCAGTAAGTTCCACCTAAAAGCCTAGGCCCTTGGGGGACACTTGCAGCCATGTGGTTGGGTTTTGCCCACAGAATCAGGTTGGCTCTTTAAAGCATGGTTTCAGCACTTTTGGACTTTTGCTTTTAGTAGTATTTAATACTTCCTTGGATTTGAACGCTCAACTTCTCTTGTGCAACCAAAAATTATTAAATACTTTGTTATATCTTATTTTCTTAAACCCTTTTATATTAGGGATATAAAAGCGTATGCTGTTTATTTTTGCTATTCCAATATTGTTTCAACTTATTTCATCTATATATTTATATAGGTCTCATATAAATGTGTAAATGAGATAAGTTGAAACAACGTTAGAACAGCAAAAATAGAACAGGTGATCTGATCCCTTTTATATTACAATAATATATCTTTTATGTTTCACGAATTTATTCTAAAACATAGGTTCCAATTCAACTCGGGAGTCACTAAATGTAAAACATAATTGTTAGTCATTGAGATTTAAAACTTAAAATTTAATATATGAAAACTTTTATAACTACTTAAGGGACTAGTTCAATTAGTAGTGTTTATTTCGTAATTACCTCTCAATCTATCAGGATTGTGTCACTAAGAAAATTTTCCATTTTGATGACATGAAAAATAACAAAAAAAGATATTGAATTTGTAAATATAATTTAAATTAAATATATTATTTCATTTTTAATTATTAATTCTTTGAATAACTTATTTAAAATACGTAATTTTTAAATTATTTTAAGCTTCAAATAATTTAGTCAAATAAGAATGACTACAAGTACACTTGAACAAGAAAAAAAGTTAAAATTCTCAATATTTAATATCAAGTTAACGTAATCCCTCCATCTTCGCAACTCAAGGAACTAGAGCCTAAAAATTTAGTTAAATGTTATATATTTTGGTCGTTTGCTATTGTGAGAATAGCTTGCGGTGTTTGAAAGTTGGACATACCTATTCAAGGATTCAAAATGGTTCTAATAATTTAAGGAAAGCCGAAATGCGATGTTTGCTTTTTACCGAACGATTAGTTGTCACCTGCACACGAAGAAGCTAACTCCAAGGACCTTTCTTCAAAATCGGGATTTGAGTGTTTCTGGTTACTTCCGACACTGGATTACAAGTCTGACAATGCAAGTAGAGGTCCTACACACGACTCTGGACTTATCGTTTCAGGTCCAATAATACACACTTACGTGTGCAGAAGAGACTAAACATAACTTACCCATTTAACATTTGGTTAAACGTTCGTCCTGTCGTCCACAAAATCTTGAAACCAACAATTGATCAAAGCTTGCCATATACAAAAGTATTTACCTTAAAGGAAAGAGACGTAAACCTAGTTTAATATATATGTACAAACTTGTGTTTGATTATATAATATGGTAAAAAGTGAACATAACCGGTAAACTACTTACCTTTCTTTGTGCTCTATACAAAATTATTTTTTTTTTGGTGCTCTATACAAAATTATTGCTTGCGTCATTGATACACTGTCGGAGAGAAGGTAAGGTTAATGAATTATTATTACTATTATGGTTCTTGTTGGTCACCGCCTCACCAAAAACGAAGGGGATTGTTCTCCTAAAGCAAATATGCTATTACAAAAAGGGGATGATTCAAAGTACTCACTATATATATATGTATATGGAAGCCATGCATTACACCTCAAGTAGAAGAGAATGGAGCCAAAGACCAAAGTTTTCCGTGTTTAAAACAAATCAACCTCGTCATTCATATACGCGCTTAATTCAGCCAATTGTAACAAAATGCTTAGTTCAGCCATGTGAACAAGTGATTGGAACATCTTTCAGCAAACTTCCCATAATACCTATCATACTCATTGCATGTGTTCTCTTAACCATTTCTTTGTTAAATTTTCAAATAATCATACCTTTACCTAAAATTTTAAGGTATTAAATTATGAGATCATTATTATTATTATTATTATATATAAGTTATTATTAAATCTTATTTTTTAATTGTAAATTAAAAATACATGTTTAAAACGTGAAAATTTTACAAATTAGATATATGCAAAAAATTTAAAATCAAAATTAAGTTTGATAATATTTGAAAATCTATATTAATTGCGATTAAGACGAAGATGAATTATTTATGTATAAGAAGTTCAAATATTAAATTTTAAAACTATTCTTAAGGATAAATTATTTTTAATGAAGCAGTATAACACATTTATAATTTTTCAAAAAAAAACACATTTATAATTAGCTCGTGTGAAAGTTCGACTAGGTAGTTAGGTTAGGCTCGTCAGCAGTAGATAAGATTTGGGCATATGACGTTATAACCTGTGCGTATATAAGAAACGTGAAAGTTTGCATGCCTTTCCTTTCAAAATGGCTGGAAACTGGATAGGCTTTTAACAAGTGAACTCAATTCCTTCACTAATTAGGGTTGAGAAGATAATAAAAAGATATGCAACATTTAAATATAACTTATAGTGTGTCTTTCAATTCTTGCCTTGTTAAGTACAATGCATCGTCATTGCTTATTCTAAAATGATTTGATAGATCATATCCTTAGTATGTATGCAGTCACATTCAATCTATATATATCCTTTTCGGATTTCGTATGGAGAGTACAAAGCAAAACCTATCTTTTTCTGATACAACAGCTATGACAATTGCAGTTAAGAGGAACACATGTTGCTTGTGAAGTGTATAACTTTCCCCGTCTTTTATGATTGATCTCTATATGTAACTTTCACCGTCTTTTATGATTGATCTCTATACCTAAATTTTCATAGGACTTAATGAGGCACGGTAAAATGGAAACACTAGTATTGTATTTGTCAAGTTTTCCTAGTAAGCGACAAAGAAAACACTGGCCTTGTTGAGTTTCATTCACTTCACCCTCCTCGTAACATAGTTTGATGTTCATGTAAGCAACTTAATACAAGTATAGGTGAAATGGTTTTGTAGTTTCTTGTATTACAATTACCACATTAAGAGATAAACAATATGCATGCTTCCAATGTTTCAATTTAATTGAATACTTAAACATGATTGATTAATGATTTTAACTTGGAATTTTTTATATATCAAAACAATAAATATATCAGCATCCCTCGAACCTTGATGACTATTACTTTTCACATTTAATTAAATATGTATTGAGATATTTATATTTCTCAAAAAATCATAAATAAAGATTAATTTTAACCAATTCAAATATTTAAATTGATCTGCTGTAACTAACGCACATATATTTTATTATCGAAGGCACATGGGCCCTTCAAAATTATTAAATATTTTTAATTTTTAATTTATATATATATATATATATCAGGACGGAGTTATTTAAAAATTAGTGATGTATTAAATTTTTCAAAATTTAAAAAAATTAAATATTTAAATCTTCTTATTTTAAATTCTTAACTCCGTAACTGTGTTAGCTATTCCGCTGCAAAAAGAAAGCGTGTTGCCTTTGCTATTACCATTTATTTTGCAACGTCAAGTAATATTTTCACATTATTCACAGAATATCCACACCATTACGAAAAATCAACACTATATCGTCATTAATGATATGAAATCAATCAATAAATAGCATATTCCCGAATCCCGAGTAACTAGCAATCGTTGTCGAGCTAAGCAGACCCTACGACCCTCCGTGCATGCTCTCCAAAAATCTTGTCTATCCTGAGCAAGATTCGCTTACATGTTGGGTTTTGACACTTTTTCCAAGTTTTTTGTCTCACTCGTCCCAGAGATTGAATAAAAGTCTCTAAAATGCATCCATCTAAAAATTTGAGAACTCAAGGCTTGTCCATTACTCCAAATCATATTCATATAATATATTTTTATTAAACTCAACATGAGCTTATTCTATTAAGTAACTTTACTAAATTAATATGATTTACCTATTTTAAACAGGGAAAAAACAATTATTTGAATTGAATTTTTTTATTAATATTAATAATAGTATAGCAGAAATGGCCTACCAATTAAAAACTTTCATATTAAGTTAGAAACTTATATTGACAAAGTATCAACTAAAGCGAAAGTTTGTTGTAAATAATGTATCACAACCGCTAGGTTGTATTGCATTTATTCCTCCTATCCTCCAATTTTACCATGACAAGTGAAGTTTTAGTACATGTTCTAAATTAATTAAGAATAAATACTTTAAATGAACATAGTCATGTTGTGGGTTAAGTCCTATTTTATAGATACTAGCTTAACAAAAACTATTAAATCTGGACTCCGAAAGTATTAACTGTGTTCATAAATCAGAAGAACGAAGTTGTGAATAATCAGGGATGGATGCACCCCCACTTGTTCCTACCGTCTCTAAAAAATTTCAAATAAAAATATTATTATTTTAAGTTTTGATCTTATAAAAAAATAAAATTTTTCTCCCATTAATTTAATTTAGTAATATAAGAGTACTTTAAATATTTTGCTCAAACTCAAAAAAATTTAATAATATAAGAGTTCTTTAAATATTTTACCCCACTCAAAAAAATTTATGAATCTGTTCCTGTGAATAATAGTGCGCAGTATAAAATCTTAGACTATTGACATTTAAAGGTAAGTTTGAGAGACAAAAGTTGTATTAGACAGAAAAACATAATGATAAAAGAGTTTTAGAGTTCAAATAACTTTCATGAACTACAATTTTATTAAAATTTTATTTTAGAATTTGTTTAGAAATAATATTTGGATACGTGTGTGTCTATATATATATATACACACACATATCAATTTGTATTCAATTTTAAAGGTTGTTACCAGATGTCTTTTAAGAGATTAGAGAGTTTTAAAAGAGCTATATTTGTTATAGTTCTCTTGCAAGAGAGCCCAAAATCTTTATCATTTGTATCATATTATTTGATTTAATAGATTTTAATATCGGTTTATTCCATAATTTTTATATCTATACAGAAATATTTTTCTATGTTAAAATTTTGGGTTCATTATCTTTCAGTGATTTTTATTGTGTGAATAATTTGTTATTAGTTAAGTGATTTAAAAAATCTTGTGAACTTTATTAGTTAGAGTCCTAATAAATAATATCATAGACCAACAAGTTAATCAGGTTCAACTGGTCCAAACAAAATCCCATCACTGTTTACTCATATTTTCAGATTGAATCTATATTTAACTTTCAATCCCAATTCTACAAACATTTAACACTAAAATCCAAACAAAATTTCGGTCTCAACCTACTGACATGGACGGCAAGTTAGGTAAGTCTTGCTCATGCCAGCCTAAATTGTAGAGCAGGTAGAAGTTGAAGAAGGGATGCTTGAGGAGTTATGTACAGTCTTTTCAATCTGAAGACCTAACAGGGCGACTAAGACCGCCAACAATTGGCCGTAACGCGAAAGATGTGCATGCAGTAAGTCTCTGCACCTTTTTGACAAATTTGTTGTCCAAATTATTATTTGGTCATTGTGAAAGACGAGCAGATCATTCTGTAATCACCTTCAGATCCTCTAGCATGTGCTTTACCCTTTTAAGGGAAAAGCTGAATTTACACGAAAGATGAAGCATTGCATTTGCCTAGAAGTTCTTGATCTCACTCAAAACATGTGAAAGATGAAGCATTGCGTCGCATAAACTTTTCGTAAAAATATTACCTATTTCAATGCTTGTCAAAGAGCGTTTATAATTAATCGTGTAAAAATTTTGGTTTATTATTAAGAATTTTAGGTTTTTATTTTTTAATTGGTAGTTTCAAATTTTGAGATTTGTTTGACACTTTCAATAAATTAATTGCTAATAATAAAGTTATTTATTTATTTATTATTTTGTACATTAGATAAATATGTCAAGGGAATATCCTACCTTCATTAATTTATAAGAGCGAACAAATTTAAAAAAATTAATGAAAAAAATTGTTAAATCTCGGTGATTATTACTATTATAATAAATATATTATTTTTATAACAATATAAAATTTGCTTACTTGTTAGTGATAGTTATCAAATAAGGGTCATAGGACCGACAAAAGAAAAAAAGACCCACAGTCTGAAGAGGAGTTAAGGAGGACCATGCATTCTTTACATAAACATTAATTGAGAAGAAGAAAAGAGTCCAGAGAACAGAGCGAGTCCTGCGTTACACATGGTTTGATCAGAGTAAATGATGCATTAATTGAAAACAGTACTGGAGTTCGCTGAACATTGTATCTGTAATCACCGAACTCATGTTACTCGCTGCTTCTCCCATCAAATCATAACATTCTCACACGGAACTTCGATATGGCCTTCAATGCTTCGCCAAAACAGTTCGTTTAACCAAATGTCTGCTTTCCTGGATGTTAATTTAATGCGTTCACGTCTAACAATGGTCTGTGCCTTGATTGATTCCTGGTCCATTTTATATGCCATGCATTGCTGCGATAACCAGGGACGGATCCAGAAATTTTTTTGAGTGGGGGCAAAATTTTATTGGAGGCCAAAAAAAAATTTCAGTGTGGACAA
>JAOSBL010000211.1:3326945-3337622 GCA_027568915.1 Erythroxylum roraimae
CATCTTATTTATTATATTCCGGTTTGATAGCGGTTCACTACCGGTTGAACCTCTAAACCTTAAACCTTTCCTTCGACAGGTTCGATGTCCGGTCCAGTTTTTAAAACATTGGTATAAAGACGTCCTTTATTGACCCTTTGAGATATGCATTAGACCCACCTGCTAATTGAATCACCACTCCCATCTTTTCTAATGGTCCTAAGTTAGAGTTGAATAAATAAAATAGGGCGTGACGTTTATGTAAACACCAAGATCTAGCATTGCTTTTTCTATCCTCATGCCACCAATAATATAAATGATGAAAATAATACCTTGATCTTTCCACTTCTTTGGAAGATTTTTCCAAATGATTGCTGAAACAATTTCATTCGCTTTAATTCTCTAAATACTTTTCAACTTCTTTAAGTTCCTTCAAGAATTTAGCATATCTAGTACTTATTTAATCACATCGAAAAGAGGAATATTTACCTCATATTTTCATAATGCCTCATATAAATTAGCATCACGTTCCCATCTTAGGTCATCAAGAATTTAGCATATTTAGGTACTTGTTTAATTGCATTGAAAAGAGGAATATTTACCTCATATTTTTAAAATGTCTCATATAAATTAGCATCACACTCCCATCTCTGGTTATCCTTTAATGCTTTCGGAAAAGTAGGAAGTGTAGTTAAGAGAAGAGTAAGCGACTTATCCTCAGATTCTAGTTCACCCTAATTAAGTGCTAGAAACTGATTTTTCTACTCCACTTTAGTCTTTTTTAGTGCGGATTGCCCCTTATATTTTGGCCTTAATTCCTTCCCACTTCTTAACATTACAGTACTTACATGTTCTTTAGAATTCTTCACTATTTAGGGGGAAGTTCATTGTTGGTTTGGGCTTCCAAATAACTAATGGCAGTGACCATTTGTCCCAGTTGAGTCTTTAAGTTTTTGATTCTTGACTGAGCTTTTTACTAAAATTTCAAAGTAATAGTAGCCAAGTTTTTAGTTACTTCTTGAGACATACCTGAATTTGAAGCTTGAACAGGATGTGATTATTGTCTTGGCTGGTTGGACTGAACGAAGGTTTATATAGCTGATTATATACAGCTAATTGGTTTGTTTGTCCATCTCTTCACCTCAAGTTTGGATGGTTTCTCCAGCTGGGGTTATATATGTTGGTAAAGTGATTATAGTTTTGTTAAGGTTCTTCTTGAAAATCAATTATGTTAACTTGTTATGTGGAGTCATTTTAAAATATGAGACATAAGTCGATTGTATGCTCTATAACTAAACAAATCCCACATACCTTTACTGCTTCTATTTTTCCTACGACAAATTAATGAACAAGTATGGTAAGATCATCCATACATTTTTGAAAAAAGAAATGTTTATTTTATTAACTCGTTGAGTTAAATAGTCCATCCTCACATTAAATTGTTGGGAATTGGATATTATATTAGTGATCAATGTGCATGCCTCATTTAGTGTTTTGTCAACAAATGCCCTTCTACTAGCGTATCCAATCTCCTTTCAGTGGGAAAAAGTTCTTTGTGAAAATACCGAATTAGAAATTGTTTGCTAATTTGGTGGTGTGGAAAATTGATGCATAACCTTTTGAATAGTTCCCAACACTCTTACAACATAACTCTAATATGTTGTTGAATGACACAAATTTCCTTTCAAATGCTGGTAGCCTTTGAAGCTAAAAAGAATTTTTTTTTTTCAGAAATTACTTCTTCATTTTGTTTCGTGTGGTGATATTAGCGGGTTACAAGTAGTATAACTAATCTTGGGCATTATCATTCAAAGAGAATAAGAAAGCCTGCACTTTGAATTAGTCTTCAGCAATGTTATTATGCTTCAATCCTATACATGCAGACATTAATTTCCTAAAGATGTTTGAATAGATCCTCACCTTCAAAACCACGAAAAGTTAAGCAACAAATGAATTAAACCATATTTTAATTCAAAGTAGCATTTGCATCAAAATTAGGAAGTTATACAGTGAGGTTGTTGATTCAAATATGGTCTAACAAGTTCTTATAGTGTTTGGTTGTTTGCCATGGTTTCCATAGTTTCACCAATTATAACACTGTGCTGTTTTCAAATCTTTGTTTCTTTCCTTAACTTTTCTATAGTCTTTTTGATCTCTAGGTTATATTGTAAATTGGATTCATATGAAGACCTTGTAACAAACATGCAGTTTTAAAATTCCTTAACAATGAAGTAAAAATTTTGTGGCTTTATTGTGTATATCCAAATTTAATTCCTAAATTCTTACAATTAATAAATGTAATATAGGAAAGTAAGAGTCAATCCCAAATAGAATTCTCTCTCACCAATCATTATGAAAGAAAATAATTAATTTAGGGGGATGTAAAATTTTATGATAAGGAAAATAATGAAATGAATGTTTTTAATAAAACGAACATTGGTTTACGGTTGCTTCCACTTCTGGAACTATGATTGACCATTAATAACAAAAAAATTATTTCATCAACCATATATTTGATGTGATATTAAATATTTGTCTTTTCTTATGATTAGTTAATTGAAAACACACAATTCAATTAACCCTTATTGTTTAACAACCTTAAATACGATCTAAAATTAATTAAATAATAACTTTAAGATAACACAACATTCACAATTGCATTTAATTTAGTTGAATGCTTTTCCTGAGAGTAATCATTTATGATGTCGCAAATTAAAACTCCTAGTCACTACAAATGATTAAAATAATTAAACTTTTATGTATTCAAACTTTCATCTAATAAATAATTATTTTGATCAATAAACTAATGCATTTATTAGAAATCAATCGAAAATAATCATAAAATAGAAACATAGAAAAGTAATTCAATACGTTAATAAATGAAACATTCCATTATAAGATCCAATTACCTCCCAACCTTTAAAGTTTCAAAAGGATTTCCACTTCCATCAACCAAGGATAAAATATTTTGCCAATAATGACTACACTTACAACTACATCTAAAGGAAGATTACTCTAATATCTACTAAAGAAAGGAGGAAAAAGAGGGCTTTGAGAAACTGAAAAATGTAGCTAGTGAAAATCCGAAAGAAGGATGTAGTTTCACATAATTATTATGGTTCAGTCGTAGTTGCTTTGAACTATATCGCGGTTGCTTGATATAAAGCAACTGTCAGCAATTGTACATTTTCTAGCACAAACAAAAATAGAAAAATTAAACACAAAATAAACAAATCAACACACAAAATTTGGTAACGTAGTTCGACACATTTTGCCTACGTTTGCAGAACCCTCATTCAACTTAATCACTTTCATCAATGAACAACAATAGTTTTACTTAAGGTGTTACTAAGTTGACTCACCCAACCCTTGACACTATCCTTCATCCTCACAACTTGTAAAAGTAAACCACTTCCAATAACACAACCACCTCGTGTTAATCTCAACAGAAGATTTTCACAACAACGTTTGATAATAAAGATAAGAATTAAACAACTTAAGTGATTTAAACAATAAAGACATAAAAAACGACAACACTTAAGAAAAAAAACAACTCTTCTAACAATGTAGCTTCGTCAACGAAAGAATAGTAAGTTGTCCACTAAGAAATCTGCTGTGAAGCTTTGATATTGTCATTGAAACATTTCGCGCACAACAACCAAAAAACTCAACAAAACAACAAACGTTTCATCACCGAACATTAAACTAATGGAGCTGCAAAAAACACACAAACAATGCTAGAGATTTTAGCCCAAAACCAACAACTTGGATAGCCCAGAAAATCACACACAGAGAAAAACGCAGCTACTAGATGTGGATAGAATCTCTGTAAAATCAACTACCAAAGATAACCCAAGATTCTCCAAAATTACAGCCGCCAAGTCACAATGTGCTTATCATTTTTCACCCAAGACAACAGCAATACAATCCTAAAAATTCATGCAAATAGGTAGAGAACACAACTGTCCAATATAGGTAATGTAATAAAAAAAATCAGTTGCCTTAGATAGATAAAAAATACTGAAATAAGCTGTCAAGAAAAGTCCAAAAATCATCAAAAATCTGCATCTTATCTTAATCAAGATATGATGATTTTATTCCAATTAATTGCTATCATGACTAGGATTTTATTCCAAATAAACCTCATCTTCAAAGAATCCCACATAGAGTAGAATACTTTTCATAGTGAATATTCACAAATAACCAAAGATGTCCAATTACAAATAATGTCCAAAATATCATAACGCATTTCTTAACAATCTCCCCCTTTTTGACATTATTTGTCACATATCAAAACTTTCCTTTAGATGATAATTTGGCATATATCATCAAGTCAACATAACATATAGGAACTCCCGCTTAATCAAACATCGAGTTCCAAATAACTTCAAACTAACATCCAAGTTCACATGACAATAAGTTCATCAAGTTCACGTAGGTAATTGGCAAATATCCGAATAAACAATAATCCAAAGTTAACAAAAATAACCACAATTATGCAAACAAAGCATCCAAGTTCTCCAAGTAAACAAAACAGCCATAGCCACTACATCATCCAACCAACCATATTTCTCCTCCTTGAGACAAAAAGGTGCCAAAAAGAACTAAGAAGCACATAGATACTGTGAAATCTCCCCCTGAAAAATTCCGTCAATGCAATCAATCTCACCGAATAAGGAGATGTAAGAATCAACAGTAGGTGCAACAGAAGAATCATAAGCATGTAGTGCAGCAGTAGAAGGCTAAGATGACAATTTACCACCATTCAAAACATTAACCAACATATTATTACTCACATTAAAGTTATCCGCGTACGACTGATTAAATTCATAAACCCAAAAATTACATTCAATGAATCATAATCAAACTTAAACAATCTCCTCCTCACATAAATCATATGCATATTGCCCGAACTCATACAACCTACGATGTAGAGAGAAACACAGATAAAACTTGAAAAACCCAAATCATAGAAAACCTAAATCTTCCTACAGGTCTCTAATAAGGTATAAACATTTTCTTAATATAACTCCATAAATCAAAATCCAAAAGTATAATTCTCAAATCATCAAGTAGAGCCTCATTTTCACATCAAATCTACTATTCAGTAAGTAAGGAAAAAGACCAAACACACACCAATCATCAAAACCTTAGAAAACTCATAAATCAAAAACTCAAAAAGTCTTTCGAACCCTTTTTTTGTTTTTTGTTTTATTTTTTAATAAAAAACATCAATATATTTCAAAAATGTAAAGTACACAGTTCTTGTACCCCTCGAAGAAATTCAAACTTGACCTTATTTCTTGTCACATTATCTTTATCATCAACTGTCTAATTTGTTTCTTCCTCCGAAGCAACTAATTGGTTCTCTGTCTGACCAATTTCTTTTCCAGTAACCATTAACTATGGATCTGGACAATTTCTGGTATTAACTTTCATGCGTGTCTATTCTGATGTGTGAGCCCGTTTTTTCTAACCTAAGTTTGCTTTGACAACATTGGCTGCTGCTGAAAATTCTTCAAAGATTGTTAGGATTTTTTGTTTTGAGCCCTTTAAAACAATATTTGTAACAACTTGTAGCACTTCAACCTTATGTGCTCGATTATCCTACAAAAGTGACATGTAGGTATAAACTTTTAATTCTTTCTTGAGGTTTCTCCTTTGACAAATCTAGCATCATCGTTTTTCTCATCATTCAACTTAGAACACTCGCCTTCGTAACCGACACCTTGAAAGTCACCTTTGTTTTTCCCAATTTCCAGCAATTGATTTAGCTTCTCGGTACCACCATTCAACATTCTTATTCCCTTTTCGATATTGACCAGCTTTAGCTTTGTTTCACCATATGTTGTTGACAACAACTTCATCTCTAGATCATGAATGATGTCCTTCATGGCTGAATTTTCCCTTTTTAGCTTCTCATTCAGCTTATACGTTTTCACCTACTTGACATACATTAATTCATAAACCTTGCAGATGTCTTCCTTTTTGAATTCTATTTCATTGTCATTGTTGTCACAATCTGAATTTAAATTTAGAATTGAAACATCTGTATTTTTGTCGTCAGTTTCTTCATTGGTTGCTACTAAGGAAGCAACCGAACTTTTGTTGTTTAAAGCAACCAATGCAGCATGATTACTCATAATTTCTTCTTTGCTGCCGTATTCACTTTTAAATTCTTTTTCGCTCGAAGTGCTGGTGTAAGACTTTCCTTTTCTCTTCTTAAGAGTATTAGCATATTTCGTTTGCACATGTCCAAAACCTAGGCATTCATGACATTGAATCTTCTTTACTTTCCTTTCACCTATTTAAGTCTTTGGCTACTATTTGAAATTATTATTTGATGAACTCCAAACATTCTGTTTGAACTAAGGTCTATCTTTATTTACCTTTTTTAGCCACTTGTTGAAATTTCTTATTGGCGACACCATATCATCATTCTCAACAAATTCATCTCCCAAATCATTCACGGCCTTTCCAACTTCAAATTGCAATGTCAATCCTTTGTTCTTCTCATGTTTATCTATCAACAAATTCATCTCAAAGTTTGTAAGAATCTTAATTACCCTATCCAAGGATAATTCATTGATATCATGAGCTTCTTAAATGGCTGCAATCTTCAGTATAAATCTCAGAGGCAATGATCTCAAAGTTTTCTTGACAAGTTTCATATTCAAATACTTTTGCCCAATTTGATGTGCTTGGTTGGCAATGTCACGCAACCTCTCATGGAAGTCTCCAATAATATCGCTTTCATCCATCTTAAACTTTTCGAATCTAGCGGCCAACAGCTGAAGTTTCGAAGCTATCACAGATTTAGATCCCTTATGTATTGTTTGTAGATTGTCCCACACTTCTTTTTCCGATTCATAGGTTGAAATCATACTAAAGCATCCTTCATCAATAGCACTGAAGATTGCATGCAATGCATGAGAATTGTCAAGTGCTTCCCCTTTTTCAGCTCTTGTCCATTTAAATGGATCTTTAGGTACCATTTTATTCTTTTCATTAATCGTCATTGGATGTGTCCAACCATTCAATATCGAAGTCCATGCTATAGCTCCTTGTGCTTGAATGAATAATTTCATCTTTGATTTCCAAGCCGGATAATTTGAACCATCTAAACGCTGACCTAGTGATTGATGCTCCTTTTCTTATAGCCATAATTGCAAAACACGGATTTGCATCAACTTGATGTACTAAGTTCTGATTCAATGACCTACGCTCTGATACCAATTGAAAATCTGAAATGATGTAGTTTCGCAAAAATTATGAATCAGCCATAGTTGCTTTAAACTATATTTGTGGTTGCTTGATATAAAGCAACTGTATCAGCAATTGTAAATTTTCTAGGAAAAACGTAAACAAAAAAATTAAACACGAAATAAACAAATTAACACTTGAGATTTGGTAACGCAGTTTGACATACCTTACCTACGTCTACAGGGACCTCACCTAACTTAATCAATTTCACCAAAAAACAACAATAGTTTTACTCAAGGCATTACAGAGCCGACTCACCCAACCCTTGATACTATCTCTCATCCTCACAACTCGTGAAAGTAAATCACTTTCAATAACAAGACCATCTTGTGCTAACCTCAACAGAGGATTTTTTCAACAACATTTAATAATAAAGATAAGAATTAAACAACTCAAGTTATTTAAATAATAAAGACATAAATAATGTCAACACTTGAGATAGAAAACAACTCCTCTAACGATGTATCTTCGTCAACGAAAAAGTAGGAAGTTGTCCAACAAGAAATATGTTGTGAAGCTTCGATATTGTCACCAAAGCATCTCACGCATAGCAGCTATGAAAACTCAATAAAACAACAAACATTTCATCACGGAAACGTTAAACCAATGGAGTTGCAAAAAGCACACGAAAACTGCAGGAGATTTTCGCCCAAAACCAACAACTTGGATAGCCCAAAAAATCACACAACCTAGGGGAGAACACAACTGCCAGATGTGGATAGAATCTCCGTAAAATCAGCTACCAAAGATAATCCAAGATCTCCCAAAATTACAACTGCCAATTCATAATGTGCTTCTAATTTTTCACCCAAAAACAGCAACAATACAATCCAAAAAATTCACGCAAATAGGTAGAGAACACAGCTATCCAATGTAGATAATGTAACCAAAAAAATCAGCTGTCTTAGATAGATAAGAACTACCGAAATAGGTTGTCAAGAAGAGTCCAAAAATTACAAAAAAATCTGCATCTTATCTTAATCAAGATATAGTGATTTTATTCCAATTAATTCCTATCATGAGTAGGATTTTATTCTAAATAAACCTCATCTTCAAAGAATCTCACATGTAGTAGAATAATCGTCACAGCGAAATTTCACAAAAAAACAAAAAATGTCCAATTACAAATAATGCTCAAAATATCATAACATATATCTTAACAACTAGAATATATGATGCTTTTCTCCCTCACATCTTGGCTTTATTTATAGCCATTGAAACTCATGTAAAAATGTTGTGGTTATGATTCTTTGGATCTCCTAGATCATAACTTCATTAATTTTCACCCAGATTTGGCCAAGATAAGATTTAAACCATTTTAAATATTTTTCTCTTGTAGATTCAAAGTCTAAAAATTACAGCTGCCTAAGATTTTACCAAACTATTTTTTCAAACTTCACTTTGATTCCAACAATTTGATCTCAATCTACAAAATAAAATGTTTTATTGGCTTAAATCTCCTTGATTCATCCTTGATTATTGTTGGAATTTTTCCTTTGTTTAAAATTTTGAATTTAAATTAAGGCCAATTTTTTTTATTCAAATAGCATCTTCATACTTTAACCTACAAAAATAACAAAATATTAAATTTAAACATATTAAAATAAGATTATAAAAATTGTGAATGCTAAAAATAAGTCAAAATATGACACATCAATAATTACATTCCATATTGATTACGATTCAAAGTATTTGCCAATCAATATGTAGGGCGCATGAGGATTTTAAGTAGCTGAAACTAACACATAACCGATACATATCGCAATCTTGTGGAGGAGAAGCCTATATACAGGACATCACAACAAATGGCAAATTCTGGAAGAAACAGCATCTTGTTTGTTTTCTTTCCATTTTCATATGGTTGTCTGTTGATTCAACTGCATTTCAGGGCTCTGTGGCCATCATAATCATAAATTGAGGGAGCCCCCCGAATTCTCGGGGTTAGTACTTGGCATTGCTAGTCGTGCCCACATGCCTTGTTGTCATACGAAAGCAGATAGAGTTTGACCATTCACAATGTGTTCAGAACTCAACTGCATGCCTCATATATATATATATATATATATAAGAAAGGGAATCGAACTCCTAAGAGACATTTAGGTGGGTAAATATTTTCGAATATACTTCAGTTTTCTTTTTTGTCTTTTGGTTCATTTCAATGATCTTGTTAACCTCTGTAACTCTATTTTATACTCTTAAAAGTTCAAACAACTACCATAAAGTGAAGTATGGTTTCATAAATAGGCATCCTAAATTCGTTTCGCAAACTTCAACCTTGCTGTAAATATGCTTTAATTGTTACTCAATATAGAATAATAATAGAACAACTCGAAAATATGAATTGCTAGTTCTAGAATACTCTACTATTATGATAAAAATCATTAGAAAATAATTCGTGATATTCCAAAATTTTAATATTACTACATTGGATTGGATTTCCTTAATTAAAATTTTAAAATTCTGTTCAAAACTTGTGGTTTTAATTTAAAAATTCTTCTTTAAAATTTCATCAAAAATTAATAGTAAAATATGCATGGTATAAACATCGTAACGTGAGCTAATTAAACGTTGCTAATGTAAAAACATAATGAAACTCTTAAATTCAACTCAAACCAATATTATGTTGTTGTTATCTTAACTTACTAATTTGAATCGAGATTAATTAGTTAGTTTAAAAATTATGATGAGTCATACTGTCAATAATATTTAATTGATTTAGGTGTGATAATTCATATCATATATGTTTGGTTGATATTGTTTAACAAAAATCTCAAAGAATATGTTTTTTGAAAATGAAAAAAACGTAAGAATTTGTCTGATAATTTTTAAGAAAACAAGATTTTAAAAAAATAATTAAACTATAAGAGAGTCTCGTGCATTTCACCCTTATATTTATTATTTGATGAAATCTAACATTTTTAAATATATTTTAAATATTTTAATTCAGTTGAAGATTGATATTAGATGTTTAGAAGATGTAGGATTGATTAATTTTGTATGTGAGAATAAAACTTAAGAAAGAAATAAGTTTTTAGTGAAAATCATATTGGTTAAGTTTGTTTTCACTATTGAATTAATCGTAATTTTTACAATTTTAAAAATTTTAAATTAAAGTGATTTAAGAGGTTAAAATAAAATAGAAGAATATTCTAAAATTCATAGAAAGACACATATCGATCTAAACTTATCAATCACTATACCCTAATGGTCAATTGGTGTTAGACAAAGAAAGGTATTGATCAATCAAAATGTTCAAAAGGTCATTTTAAAATTAGTTATTCACAACCATAGTCATCATATTTATGAGAAATAAGCTTAGAAAATGAAAGAATTATGATAGATTCAATGTATTGTTAAATTTATGAGACCAGGGACGGAGGTAGATGGGAGCCAGTGGTGCACTAGGCCCCCAACCCAAGATTATTAAATTATATA